>BJBW01012154.1:0-79383 GCA_004320125.1 Scolopax mira
TTGGTATCATCAGCAAATTTGCTGAGGATACACTCTGTTCCCTTGTCCAGGTCACTGATGAATATGTTGAACAGGACTGAAAAGAAAAAGACTTCAAAACCTGTGTTTCAAAGTGTTAATCGTAATGCAATTAAAATTAACTCCTTGGGGACTGAGATACTGCACTACATCAGGGAAAGATACCTAAACAATGCTCTTCAAGAAAAAAAACACAAAAAACAACACAACCCAAACAACTGGGTTATGGATGAGAACGAGAAGCCATGAAAATGGAGTTAGGAACTAGGCACACAACACTACGTCAGAGTCAACAGAGGGCAGGATGATTCTCTACCAGAGATTCAAGAAAACAAATTCACAGAATTAACACTTCATACATAGGATTCCTCACAATATTTTTTTTGCGAGAGCAAAGAGGAACAGAGGTCCCACCTTGTGAGAAATATATATAACTAAAAATACTTTTTTTTCCCCAAGGTTGGTTTCTATTCTAATAGTACCAAACAGTACGTACTACTTTGGTTTGTGTCTACTTTAAAAAAGCCCAGGGAAAATTAATTCCTGTTTGAAAAATAAACACAAACTGAAACCATATAGCAAAATTAACACTTAATAGCTTTACAAATGCTAATGCTTTCAGTAAGCAATTAGCAAGCCAAATATCACTCAGCCACTGCCTGCACTGCAGGCTTTTTTCCATCAATTCCAGAATTCTGCTCTTCTGCTAAATCTGGCTGAAACTTTTCAATGAGTTTTAAAGCTCGAGGAGAAAAGCCAGAGGGCGTTATCAATTTAGCCTCGTTGCCTCAGTAGCAAAAGCCAACAGTCCAGTAGTTTGGTTGCCATACAAATCTTGACAATAAAGGATTACAGGTTTTAAGCATCATGACACATTCTTGATACCATTTAGGAAAACAGTTAATTTTTAAAGAAGTTTCATATACAACAAGTGCTCAACCTATTATTTTTCTTCAGGTTCACATTACTCAAACACTTAAATCCTTCAGTTTTCCAAGCTGTCTTCCATCCATTTGAAATCCTCATTGTCCTTATCAAGTGACATTATTCTATCTAAGGAAAACAAAGAGCTACAGACCATATGGTATCTTCACTAAATTAGCAGAAATTTCACTGTGGAAACGATGCCAGTGGAAACCAGAATTCATCTATCCTACAGATTGCATCTGTATGTCATCGTTTGGGGTTAAACAAGCGAAAAGGCAGTTAAATTTGATTGGTCAATTAAGCTGGGGGGGGAGGGGAAGATAATTAACTTAAATAAAGAATTTTGCTGTTCTTTCATTTATTTAGTGATAATAACAAATAAGGCTTGATGATGTAATCATACTATTTTTCACCACACGTTTTTCAGAGGGCTGCACTACTAAATATGATTCTGTGATTTGCACTGGTAATAATCCAACCTGCCACCATCAGGGTACTACCAAATGAATAAAACCCAGCATGTAATACCAGAGAAGAAAGGTTTTAAAAATCAACGCACAGAGAATTGCTTCAGTAGAACTGTCCACCCCGTCATGATACAACTCTAAGCACTGCTGCAAGGAGCAGGTGTAACATTTCTCCCCAGTTCCATCTCAGGAGGAACCAAAGCACTTTTGATGGCAGGAGGAGAGGGAGTCTCTAGGACACCTTCAGAATCCTGATAATGCAGCTCTTTTGGACCAGCAAAGAATCACAAATCTATACAATGGCCCAAGCTTGGCCCAGCAGACTCCTGGGATTGACCAGGAGTCACGTGGATGACAACCAGCTTAGGTGAAGGACATGACTTCACAGAATCATAGAAAGGTTAGGCTTGGAAGGGACCTTAAAGATAGACCAGGTTGCTCAAAGCCCCACCCAGGGAAGAACAACTCCAGGGAAGAACATGGGAGGACAACGCTCCAACAAATCTATCTGTTGTACTTCAGCTCCTGCCTTCACTTGTGCAGTTTGCTTTCTTGCTACCTGCTGGTGGGTAGGATTCTTTACCTGACACATCAGTCCATACAGAGCTCAAACAAAAACCTAAATACCTTTAGCTTTCCAGCTTGCCCCACCTATTCAAAGCTTGCTGGAAATTTCCCGGCACATTCTTGAGCATTTGAGCTCCAATGTTGCCATGAGGGTCTGTGGAGGCAGACGTGGTGCCCCACTCCACAAGCAGCAATAAACCTGTCCCCCTTGTGTGGCTTTGTCCAACACGACTGGAAGCTGGTCCGTCACCCAAGGCTTCGTCAATAACACCAAAGCATCCAGCCTCCCAACAAGGCCTATCAAGCACAGTCACAGAAAAGGCTGACATACTGGAAAGAGAAACTGCATGGGCAGTAAAAGAAAAACAAAACAAAACATAAACTGAATATAATATGTTGAACAAATTCTATTTTCGTATTTAGTTTAAAACCTCAACCTTTAAAGACTATGAAACCCCTGAAAAACATCCACTGAAGTGAATGAATTCACAGCAGAAAGGCCTCAGACTACACAGGGTTATGGTTATGGCCATAAATTTTGATTAAATGTTTATGAGTCAGTTGAAATATTGCAGGCAGGATTTTTTTTTTGCTATTGAGCGCACAGATACAGTGTAAAATCCTCTAGAAATATGGGGGATTGTGGGAAAATATCATCATTTATTGTTAGATCAATTTATTATGGCAGTGGTTAGAGGCACTACCTGAGATGGGACCACCACCAAGCAAGGCTCTTTTTTAAAACACAGCCAAGAAAAAAAGACCAACTCAGAGCTCTGTTGGGTGGAGATAAAACAGATGTGAAAGTCAATGAAGGGGAGAAACAGCATATTAGCTCTGTAATATAAATAAAGAACTGAAACACTGAGATGAGGTGACTCACCTAAAGCAGTACCGAATATCTACAGCGGGCAGAGAGGCACTTAATTTATGCCAAGGGAAAGCCCACATTTTCACCTGGTGCCAGGGAAAGAACCTGGGAGCAGAACTGCTCCTAGACTGTGCTCCTGTTTTAATTAGAATATCGCACTCAGTAAACTTTCCTTTTCAGTCCTCTTTGACCAAACAACGTATCACAGTGTCACAGACAGGAAGATGCTGCATCAGAAAAAGCACCTGTTAACAGCTGTGCAAAACCTTACTAAGTGTAAAGTTTTCTGATTGTTCTGGGTAAATGAAATAAAGTTCAAAATCCAAATGCAAGCTACTATAAAAACCAAAATGGCAGTAAATTTAGGTTGTCGGGTTTTTTTTTCTCCCAGCCTCTGTTGTAAACGACTGTGCTCTTTGAATCAAAACATCCTATAAGTGTGGTTTTCATCCGATGAGCTCATGACTGACTCAACTAACTAGTTATCCTTCAAATCTCAGCTTGCTGAAACAAACTTTCACAGGGATATTCCTCTCTCCTGTAATCCTCGATGGTGCACACACCATATAGTGGTTAAATTGCACATTTAGTAAATTTGCTCTGCAATTATTTACTTGTGCAGGAACAGCTTGCACACTCTGGAAAGTTTAGCTTGTTAATTATGGGTTTATTGCTGGATATTTATTTACAAGTGAAACTACCAGGACACACAAAGATGCATAACAGCTATTTACATTCCTCTGAACAGGGTAAATTCTTCTGGAAACCTTAGTGCATATTTATGCATTTAAAGATCAATCTAACATATAAACATATATAAGGTTCTGCAAGATACTGGAAACTCGAATTTGCACGCACGAGTTCACAAGGCAAACGACACAGTTTTAAAGCAGCAAAGTGAAGTGTGTCAGGATGTGTTTAAGGAAATAAAAGGAAAAATAAAGGCAGTTTTGTGCAGCCATCGGATACCACCAGCACAGCTAAATGAAGTACCAGTACTCAGCGCTGCTGCTGAGCGGAAAACTGGCCTGCAACCAAAAACTCTTCCTGGATGGGGCTTGAGAGGATGCACCACGGCTGTGAGATCCTGAATTTGAAGGGATGACCAGCAGGAAGCCTGTTATGGCTTCCTGTTCACATCCCAGAAATCAGGAGAGTTCAAGCCTCGAGTGGTCCTCTCTAAGAAGAAGTAGACCTCCCTCTGATACACTTGAGTATTGAGGTTAGTCAGAGAAGTGGCCTGTCCAGATGCCTTTCCTCCAGTGCTTCTGCTGCTCTGAGCTGCCAGGGGTTTCCAGGTGTTGCCCTCCTACTGCTCTTTCTGCTGCTGCTTGAGCAGTTTGGGCTTGAGCTTCTGGAATGCTCACATCCAATTGTCATTTAATCGAGTACCCACACTTTGCCCCAGCATTACAGCTGGTATAAAGCAAGTGGCAATTTTTAATACTTTATAGTTCCAATAATGCTAAAGAAAAACAAGAATCTTTGTCTCCAACACAACTTAAAGAATGTCACAAGCAAGGGGAGTAGATGAGCTTCTCAAAGCAAAACATAATTGTGGAATCTTACACAGCAGGAAGAGTATGGCAACCCAACAACAGGGGTTGCAACCAGCTCACTCCAGAATCATCATGTGTCACCATGATTATAATTTTTTTGATATCTACCTGTTGCCAAATTGAAAATAAACAGTCCCTGGAAAATAAACCATCACTAATTAGCTGAGTCTCATCAGCAGCATGTCTGTCAAAACCTTTTAAGTGACTGAAATTATTTTCAAATATTTTGTTGGTTTTTTTTTTTAAACAGTGAGGAAAAAGAAATCATTTAGCAAATAGCACCTGGATCCCACGAACTCTTCAAGAATACTATGCCTATATTAAAAATGTTTTTGGAAATCCTTCAGTACATTTCCAGTATATCAGAAATAAAGACGACTGTCAGATACTCTTATTAGTCAGTTGGAAAAGCCAAAACAGCCCAGTGGGAGGCAGAAATGTTATACTGATATGATTATGAGTCATTTCAGTTTTGGTTGAATCAGGGCCATTTATTTGAAAATCTGCTGCCCCAAAATGTTTCCCAACTTGCAAAACCCTTTTTTTTTTTTCTTTTTTTTTTTCTTTTTTTTTTTTGAACTGGATATCTTATATATAAATTTGTTTCCATCACTTTATGCTCAGGAATTTTCTGTTGGCCCTTGTATAGCATGATGCCTATAACATCCAAAACAGAGGGCTCCAGGATGTCTGCCATAAGAAAATGTACTGGCTTGCTTTATTTTTAAACATTAATACAGTTGGCAACCATAAGGACATGAATGACATGATTTACAAGTTTGTGGCCCAGACAAAGAAGGATCAAAAGATTATCTGCGAGCAAAGAGTCAACATTTCAAACTGAGGAAATAGGAACAGAAAAGGCTCATCTGTATGCAAAGCAAATCTTTTCAGCAGCCCAAGGCAGCAGGGAAGAAGAGAGAGCAGGATCTCCTCTGCGTCAGCTCCCTCTGCAGGGGTCAGGCTGCAACCCTGGCGAGAAGAATCCACCCTCAGAGCTCACTGTATGTAATTTCTCTGTCTGGGTGGGAAACAAATGCACAAGTGGGCAGATCACTGCTAATGGCTGGTAAAGAAACCTAAGAGAAATGTCGGTTTGGTATTTTTATTGAACCTAAGTATAGCATCTGAACTCAAGAGCTTACACTTTTAGTGAAGGATGCAGTGGAGCCTTGCCATAAAGAAGACACAGTACATTAAGAAGTATCTGCACTCTGAAACAAAGGCCAATAGTTTGATGATGGCATGAGCAGTTTGTGACCAAATCAGCTAAGCTGCCCTCAACAGTGCCCCTGAAAATCAGTTGTTCCCCCTGATTTGCAGGGAATCAGTTGTTCCCCCTTTGCACAATCCTGGTGAGGCACATCAACACATGTTCAGGTACCTTCCTCAGGTATTGCTCTTGGGCTTCTTCTAGACCTGCCTTTACATCACAAGAGACAGTACAAACAACACCAGAACGGGAGCTGAACGAGAGTTTTATATTACAAGCTCTGAATATTGACATTACTTGGCCGCCTTCTCCTGGTTTCCAGGTCTTCATAAAAGACATCAGACTATTCTTGGTGGTGAAGATCCTATGAACTCCTAGAAATTGCCAGGAACAAACAGATGGGGACAAAACCACATAACACATCTACTGGTAAGCTAAAGACCACAGTCTGGAGAATTCAAAAAGCATCAATTACTCCCAACTTTGAAAGACTCTTTGAAAGATGTTTCTGACTCCTTCCCACACCAGCCCCCAGGGAAGAAACAACTCTGTCATTCTGCTCCGAGCCCAGCATGGAAAGCGAAGGACTCCTTCAGCCACACCATCCAGCACAGAAAAGGAAAAGAGGAAAAGCACAATCTGGACCAGGATGGGAGCTGGGAGGGGTACTGCAGCCAAACCAAACAGTTTCCAAATGCTGGAACAGAGTACAACCCTAAATACAAATGAACCCTGCTGGTTTTATGATCTGGACAATGAAGTTTATCAAGGTGACATCCCATTTACAAATACTGCACTAAAGCCTTTAAAGAGCTGTGGCAATGCTAGGTGAAAACATGCTACCAATTACTCCTTCCCAAGAATCAAGTTGTTGCAGTTTGGACCTAAATTGCATTCTTGTAAGTGCTTCCTGGTTTCTCCTTTTCTGTACCCAAATGAATATTTTCTGAACATAGTAACTGGAAAAAACAGTCTTTTCACTCAAGCATTTAAACAGTCAGTCCTCTAGTGAATAATAATAAAAAAGGAAAACAATATTACCCAGATGAACTGAACGCCAATCAACAGCTCCCCCTACCAGCCAATTCAAAGAGGATCAAGAGGAGTAAAAAGTGAAGTTAAGAATTCAAAGGCACTGTGAACTAAAAAATGAGTTTTCCAGTGATAGCAGGAAAATTTTCATACGAGTGCAGAGGCTCACGTTCAGAGTTCTGTGATGACAAGGAACCTCATACCACAGACAACAGCTCAACAGAGTGCATCTCACAGGTCACCGAAAAAATACTGCGCTTAAATATAATGCCACGTTAAAAACTACAACATAAAGGGTTTCTATTTTGTGTTATAAAATGAGAGGTAAATTTTACTGCAGCTGTGTTGGAAGGACAGTCATCAACTTCTACAGTAGGAGGTGGCTTACATTTGGAGGCACAATTTGACCAAGTTCATCGCAGACTCCCGGAAGCACTGACATCTCCAGTCCCACCTCCTGCTCTGCTGGATCAACACAGAATTTGGATCATGTTGTTTATCCCACTGGGCACTGAAAACTTTTAACAGGGGAGGCTGGCTCCACAACCTTCCCAAGTAATCTGGTTTGCTTAATTACCCTCATATAGATTTCCTTTTCCCTTTTAATTCTGATTTATGACAACTGTTGCTTGTTACCTTGCTGGGCATCTCCATAAAAAGCCTAGCTCCACCTGCATGGCAACCTCCTCTTAGGTATGTCAGAAGGCTGCTATTCCCACTTTTACTTACACCTTTGTGAGAACCTTCTAACTAACAGTATGTCTCAAGGGCAACTTTACAGTGTTTTTTTGGACACACAACACAGGCACTGTTTGTATTCAGATACAGATGCAGAATGAACTCATTTATCACGAGGCTACGTGATCGATCACATAGACATCTCCAAACATCCTTGTTTGGAGTTGGCTTAAGCACGTTGCACAGCACATCGATAAATCTTCTTGTCCTGCACAGGCATATTGAGCCAGGATAGCACTAGGGCATCTCTCACTTTGAAAGCATTTCATCAGTGATTTGTGCACCAATTTTCAGTTCTGAAACAGTCTGCAGCATTCTGAGCAGCTTCAAACAGCTGTTTGCTTTCCTTCCTTAGAAAAACAAAACTACATCGCAAAACAAACAAACAAAAAAAAAATCAAGAAGAAACCCACAAAACACTCAAACATTTAATCAAAATCTTTTCCTCTGCCTTCCACCATTTCTCTTGTCCACCTACATATGGCTACATCCCCTGACTCTAAATGGTACCTTAATAGTAAGAGTGCAAAAGCAGCAGGCCTAGAACATGAATTTCACATCCCAAAATGTGAGACTCCCAAATTCCCAGTGAAACATGTGAGCACATATTTTGAAGAGCTAAGAAGATCCACTATGTTGATCCTAAAAGTCGTGATATTCTTATGACTCAAAAATCTATTTTAGTTCATTTAGGATTATGTTTATGACACTCTCTAAGCCCTACCTTTGAACTAAGGTACTTATACCTTATATAAGCACAAAAAAATAATACCTCTAATACCATTTAAAGCTCTCTAAAATGTTTATTGGTCTCCCTAATACTTGGTGAGGATATAAAATACTCCATTGTGAAATGGGCTGATTCAGAGCTTGTAATAGCTCTCTCTAGAAGGAAAAAAAAAAAAACCTGTATAATTTGTTTGTTGCTTTTCCTGTTGTAAAAAGCATGTATATACCTGAAACTTGAAAACAACTCTGGTATATGCTGGATTCTGGATTCACAGTTTCTGCCAGACACCATTTCTACACAACATAGATAAATATAACCACAAGGGAACCAACTCCCAGGTTCCCAAGCACGTACAAGGCACCACTGCCTTCACAAGCACATCACAGCCAAAGCACAAGGACAGGGTTCACTCTTGTCATCTCAGAGAGAACAAACAGTTGAATTGATCCTATTTTTACTTCTCTTTTTCTTTTCTTTTTTTTCTGAATGACAATATTTTGCAGCAGATTCATTTTTATAACTTGCATTTCTCATTCAATTCACACATTTCTGATTCACACTAGGTGCCTAAAACCATACCATTTGAAAATCTCCAATTTTAAGTGAAGTGAAGAAACAAAGTGAATCACAGAGATGTTGCAGTCCACCTTTTCCAGGCACAAAAGACACTTGACAACAACCTGCAGCGCTTTGACACTCCTAAATTGGTAAATGCAGTGCCTCAAACAAACATTTCTAATTACTGTGAGAACCTTTATCAATTTGTGAATTGTTAACAATATAAGGAAAGTTATTTGATTATATACCTGTAGATAGATGCAATTTACTTTATCTTTTAGCAAACTCCATTGTGGAGGAAACTGTCAGCAAATTTTTCCTATTCTGATTAGACACCCTTTTATCTTTCTGGCTCTTAAAATCTTTCATCAAAAAGCAAAGTTTGCATTATGCTGTACTTGTCGTTCATGAAATCCATGTAGAATTAAACCAAAAAAAATATATATATTCTTATATACACACATATATTACTGTATGTGCACTATTATTTATATAAGAGTCCACAGTTTATTCAGGCATCTCAGGAATGTTGTACAAGTCCCTGTGTGCAGTCTCAAGCACCCAGTCTACATGAGAGGAAATCTGTGTTTGCTTTCATAATAGTAAATCAACTTAACACGAGGGACAGAATAAAATGCTTTCTCACCAGTCACCTGCTAGTTACTTTCATACATTAAATATGCAAAACCAAAACTGTCTTTAACCATACATTTTTATTTGTAATCCCTGACTTCCAAATGCTAAATATGAACCAGCCACAAACATGCAAAGTCCTGTGAAGAGCAGCAGAGGGACCAGCCCAGATGATGCTCCTCTTGGAGCCTGGTTCCACCATCCCCAGGACCCCCAAGGTCCACAGCCTCGCACGCTGCTGGCTGGGCCTCAGGCCTGCTAGCCCACCTCCAAGTTTTTTAGGGTTCATCCAGGCAGGCTCAGGACAGAAAGAGTATGTAGGGGATGGTTGGAAATAGGAGTTATAAGAATATGGACTGCAGCAATTGGGCACAGTGTGCAGTCAGACAAGTGATGACCATGAACCTGCTTACACGTGACAAGCTGCTTCTGCACCCTTTTCCCTCTGTCTTCCCATGCTTTCTTCTCACTTCATCAACCTTTGATCCGCTCCCCAAATATCCCATGCCAAATCTTGCACATTCCCACAATCCCATTAAAATACCCCATTGCCCAGTTTACACAATCCCCAAATACTCTGGCTGCAGGAAAACCATGTAAAGTCCTGTGAACCCTCACAGCAATGACCTCAGTAGGATCTGTTGGCATCCTGGGAAGAGCTTTCCTTTGGTGGCTTTCACCCCTGGGACCTTCACAGAGCTGGGCAGAGGCAGCACTTGGGTTACTGCAGCTCCAAGCCCTTGACTCCACTGCACCTCCATCCTCCCTCTGCTCAGCCCCTGCTCACCCCATCCAACGGGCACCTGCCAAATGAGCTTGGTCAAAAGTGATGTCATTTCATTAACAAAAATCATTAAAAAACGTGAAATACCTTTCAGATGGTACGATCTGTGGTCCTGTGATAACACAAGCCAAATTGAATGTTCACCTTTCGGTGAAATACAACGATATTTCAGAAAATGTTATGACCGTAGGTAATTATGAGAGTGTGATCAGTTAAGGCCAAAATGGGACAGCTTTTAAATTGCCAGGGTTATGAAGAGTAAAGACAGGTGCCTGGTCAATGCAAATACACTCCCAATCACAGAGTGACTCCCCATCCAAGAGAGCCAGTGAGGTCACCAGCACTGGGCCAGAGACCTGTTATAAACAAGGCTGATTTTAGCAATAATCTAGCTTTCAACAGAACTGTTTTCACGTGCAAGAGCTATTTTAATAAGCAAGCACCATGGACTTAGCACTTCTATCATATGCTCCTTGTGACAGAGACTTGGCACCAGCATATCTACTGTGATTATATCACAAATAAATGGACTAAAACAGGAAGAAAAACTAGTAACTCCAAAACGTACTCAAAATACAGGCCTTTATTTTAACAAAGTCAGGATTTCACCTTAAATGCTCAATTGACTGGAGGAAAATCTCGTCTAATAACCACTGAATTCAGCTCTATGTTGAGGATCTAATTTGGTATGCAACGGCAGCAGAGAGAAGGATTTCAGTGATAAGAGCTGCAGCACAGACAGAACAGAGAATTCTGCAGCATTATGTCTGCCAAAACCTTCCATTTTTTTTTTGAATTCTAAGGTGTTGGTTTATAACAGATTTGTAACTATTTAGCATGATTTTCATGCTAAGAATAAGAGAGGAGCCTGTAAGTGTCAAATTCCAGGAAGTTTTTCATACTTTTTTAAAGGAAAAATCAATTTCATTCCAAAATGTAGCCCAGTGGATCTCAGCAAAAAACAGTAACAGTAGGAGTAAATCTGTTAACAATTTTAGAAGTTTATTTGCAAGTTCCATGGTTCTAAAATAGAAGTAATGTATTTCCTAACATTCTGACTCAAAGATAACTGGAATTTCAGGGAACAGCTGAGGAATGTTAATGATCGATAAAAGAGATTTACTGCAACAATTCAAAGTTTGGGAACGGTACTAAACACATCCCTTTCAGAGCTAGATTATCAAAATGTCATTTATGGCACACTATTTCTCTCTTACTTCTCACGAGAAGTTTAGTGCAAGAAAAGATTGATATTTAAAATATTACAGCAGCAGTTTATTTCCTAAGCAACTGTACGATGCACTGATTTCCTCAGAGAATTACCAAACAAACCAAAATAATCACACAGCACAAGAAAAATAGCTACAAATTTTGGTGAGAAATTTAATCCTGTTACAAAGTCTCTTGACAAGTATTGGCACCAGAGCATCATATAAATCATCTGTTCCTGCCCTTCTATATTCTTAAAACAGACGTCACCTATTAGCATCTGTATAAACCCGAAACTCCCAAATTAGTACACCATTATCCTTCCTAAGTAGATTTCGGGACCAGCAACGCTGTTGTTAAGTATTATATTAACTAATCACTATTACTGACAACCATTCTGGTTCTGTCTTCCTTAATCCTGTTCCTTTGACAAAAGAAATGGAGTGTAATTATTTGTGTCTTCTGCTGTTGTTGATGCAGTTTAGTTATATGGAAAGAGGAAGCTGATTTAAAACAGTTGGTTCTACTCCACACTTTGAATAAATATAAGCCCTAAGACATACAATATATTTCAAGATTGGAAAAGTATGTGGACATTTTAAAGCCCGCAGATCTCTTATTCAATTCTTTTGGTTTATACTTACTTTTAATGAGGATTTGTAAGACTTTTAGAGTATGTGCAGTGCCCACTCACATTCTGTTCAATTTAATACTGTACCCTAAAGAAAATCAACGCTGAGTTCAAATACAAGCTGACAATTCCACTGAGTTTAACAGGATTGCAAGAATTGTATTTGAAAGCAGAAATCACCAACTGGATTTTAACCGAATTGAAACTGGAAGTATTGTTCTAATTCCAGAAATTAATTTCACCATATCTATCTGCATTACTGAGTACTACCGGCATTTCCAAATTCACCTTAGTATCGATACCAGCCATTCAGAAATCTTTCATGCACAGGAAGAATAAAAATGTGCTATTGTTGGAATACAAAAAGAAAAATAAAGAAAAAAAAGAAACACAGGGACAAAAGGTAGCAGATTGCTAACTGGATTGCAGAACACATTTTAGGCTTCAGTAAGAATGGTGCGTAGACACAGTTTCAGTTTTGAGCACAAGTAATCCAACTGATTTATATAGAAGTATTCATGTTCTTAAGATTTAGGATATACCTCCATAAATTGCTGAAAAATGAACAGCAAAGATCTTAAACGAAGTGAAGAAGCTGCATCCTCACTTCTAAGAAAGCAGTCAGATGTGTTTAATAAACTTGTTCTCCTTTATTTGTTTCTACATGTGAATTTAGGGAAAACAAAACCTGCAGAGTCCCAACAGCTTCCTGAGCACATTTGGTTTCTTAAAAATGTACTTCACTTGTTTGTTCTTTCCCCCTAACAAGTTTTCCAGGCGTCTTAATACAAAAACTACAGAAAAAGACACAAAACTGTAACTAATACTGATTAAAAAAAAAAAAAAAAAAAGATTATTTTGGAAAAGCAAGAGCTACATATAAATAGGTAGAACTGGCTACAGAAATAGAACAGGAATATTATGTATAACTTGATGAAATCCAGCAGAGACCAACTCTACTAAAGAGTAAGGAAAAGATCACAGCTTTAATTAAAGATAGTCATTGGAAAAAAAGAGAAGCAGAGAGACTGAAGTGAAATCATTTCATTCCACAGCAGTGAGCTGCTTGTGACACAGAGACTCTCTGCAGTTCCTGGTATAATCCTTTTTGTGCCTCAAGCTCCGGCGGGTCCCTGAGCCTTCACTTGGGTCCACTTCACTCTCTGCTTCCCTAATGTCCCATGAGTGTTTGCACAGCAACACAATACCAGTATTAGCCCAATACAAAAACATCCAAGCAGAAAAGTGTTTAAATCTCGTGCTGCGTTAAGTTAAAATATAACACAAGTAAATGTTTCAGTTAATAAAAAGTCTCTGTAATAACTGTTAATCATCGTGCATTAAGATAATATTTATCATCATAATATTCATTACAATGAATAAGCTGATTTGTTAGTAATGTGGATGTCACATGCACTTCAACAGGATTTCTTTATTCACCAACACCATGGCCGTCATTTTAAAGTGCTTCCAAAAACATTAATGCACAATGTTAATCTGAAATCCATACCTCGGTTATTTGCACGAAGCAACTGGCAAGGTTTGTTTAGGAAATTTCATGCCAAGCTTCAGAAGTGTGCACTCTAACCTTCTTCAACACATAATTCAAGATAAACACTTTCTTCACGACAGACGTTTCGAGAGATGAAGGAGTGGAACAAAGGCAGAGAGTGACACGAAGCACAAGTTCTGCACAATTAAGATGAATGGAGAGATTAGCTGGAAAATCCATAATGACACCATGGGCTGGCTGGAGTGGTTCTGTTTATGTAATTACAGCTTTGGTGCTTAGGAGATAAGAAGCTCTCAACAAGAGCTTTACCTTCCTACCCCTGCACCGGCCCTTCGGTGTCCCCCTCTGTCACCGCCAACCACTGCAATTCACCTGACATCTCATTAAAGGGTTTAAAGCGTCACCTACTAGAGGGCAAATGGTTCATTAGGCAAAACGTTGTGGGCTGAACACAACCTTTATGCAAAACACACCAGATTGCCAGCAAGGGCAAAATAAAATTCAAGGAATGCACTCCCATCCAGCCCAGCCGGTCACTTGACCCACCGTCTCTTGCTTACCAACAGATTTTAAGACAATGTCTTCTGCTTGCTTCAAAAAAGAGCTCTATCCAGCCTGTCTCAGATACAAAACCTGAGAGTCTGTGTGTGCTTGGCTCTAGAAAGAAAGATCAGAGCAACTTTGTGTGCCAGAAAGCCCACCACAGTCATGCCTGCCTTCTAATTCATGTCTACAGCAACGTTAAAGACCACAATGCAGAGGTGTGCCATGAATTAAAGCCTGACCAAGGTTTTTCTTTGAGTAGCAACTTCTCATGTCCTAACTAGCGTGACACACACTGACTTACAGGAGATTACAGGAGGAAAATTATCGATAGGAGTTTGGCACTGGCTCTCCTGAAATACCAAGATCAAGGAAAAAAAAAATAATTTGAATTTGTGCATGAGTGCACTGCATTTCTCACCAGGAAATCCAGGGAAGGCCACTCAGAAAAAAACAAAATATTTTTCTGAAGTTAAGAATACCCTAGTCCAAGGTTTGCTGAGCACAGATTGCTGCAGGACTGCTGTGTGTAGAATAAGATGCAATTACTCACTGATTTTCCCTACTCTTCTTCTTCTAAAAAGGCGAATAATAAACTGATAGAGATGATCCTATGAAACACACCACCTGCCCTCAATCTAATGATTACGTCTGTTTCTATTTCACAGTCACATAATTTCCTTACAGCAAACCCAGCATTAGTTCATGATGAAAGGTAATACGTGCACAATATGTGCCAAAAATGATAGGAATGCTGAAGAAAATGCTTTAGAGCAACATTTATCGACTCCCATATTCCTGCAGTTAAACTGGATGATCAGTTTGCCTCTTCTCATCTTAAACTCCATGAGTATCCATAGAAAATGAGGAACAGAACAAAACCATCCCAAATATTAGCATTAATTGAGGTTGCAGTAATCATACAAGACTGCTTCAAAAAGCCACTCCAGCAGCACATCACAACTTCTGAACCCAGTAATCACGGTTGCTGTAGATGTCCATCGTTGTAATGGACATTAGGTCATGATAAGCCAGTGATGGCAGCCACTCACGTGCAGGTTGAAATACCAGCCACTTAAGAGTTAAGAGAGCACGCAGTACTTCAGAATTACTCCACGAGTAATTCTGCTCAACATGGAGAATCCAACACTCAGTCATATCACAGACCAGATCCAAACCAGAATATAAATAACAATTTTTTCGAACTCCAGATCTCCAAAGGAAGTTCTGCCACACAGCCTGAGCAGCACCAAAATTCACCAAGTACTTTCCACTGGGTCTGAGGATGCTGCAGGTGCCCAAAAGGCAGTCTTTGTATAAACCACAACTTCTTTGGTCCAAGTTATGCAGCTCTTCGGATGAGCCTGATCCCTAACTAGCCTAGAAACTAGGCAGAGAGGCATCTTAATCACCCTAATGGTAGCCATGCTCTGTACATAACCAACATGGACCAACAAAATTAGGTTTCTCTCAAAATTCCTGTCTTCTTAAAGAATAGCTGTCCCAGAAAAGTAGTATCACTTCAAGATCCCAGCCAACTTTTCCCCGAAAACCAAGTTTAGCAGAAAGTGGCAGATCTAGATCCAGTTTGCTTCTCAGTGGGAGGATGTCCTTGGGCTTTCCAGCAAGGGACCTGAACTCAGACAATTGGACAGTTGGGGTGGCTCAAAGTAAAAAAGCAAGCAAAAAACCATACCTTGCTCTGGTTGAGCAGTGAAGAAAGATCTAGGTCCTGATGGCTACCCTCAAGATTATTTTTATTTTTACTGTTTCACAGGAAGTTCAAACCCTATTATAGGTTTTTGGGGTTCTTTTAAAAAAAATAAATAAATTACAACACAAATTTAAGCTCTTCAGTTGTATCATACATCTTCTGAGCATGTGTTAGGACTCTGGGGAAGGAAACTTTAGTTGCTATAAAATCTCAGCAGTCAAAGAAGCTGATAAATATAGCTTGCAATGTGATTATACTGAAACAGTTTGTTCCAGTCATACGGCCTCTTGTATTGACATTCCAATTAAAAAAAGAAGTGACAGGAAAAACATTTAAGATCCATACTTTGGTATTAAGTCAAGGATGTGCAGAATTTCCTTCTTCTAAGCTGAAGCAATTGGAACAACCAATATGTTAGCTACAGCAGTTTCTTATATTTTCTATAATTTCTTTTCAGTTCTAGATTAAATTAGGTAAAAACTTCCCAAATTCATGAAAGTAAACTCTTTGTCCTTTCAATGACTATAGACTATGACCTGATCATCTGGATGGCTTAAAAAAGCAGGCTGCTTTCTCACCATCAAAGTGCATCCCACTGAAAGAGCTATGGATCCTCTGGGACTCTCCCGGAGCTCCAGTGGCTCTCCTGGTGTCCAATCCTGCAAAGGAAGGAATGTGTTCCCAGTAAGGGGAGCCTGCCAGCTCCCCAGTTTACGTTTGCACTCGGACCACAGCAGCTGGGGAAGGGAATTGGTCTTTCAAGAATAAAGAGAAGCTGGCTAGGAGCTTTCCCAGTAAAGGACTCACAGAGATTAAAACATCCTCTCGCTCCACATAACAAAGGAAATGGCACATTAAAATGCCCACGTGAAACACAGATAACTAAAAATCCTGGGGGCTGTATTGCTTTTAGTAGCTTGAGTAAATTCTTTTGCTCTATTAACAAACAAAAACTCAGCTAAAAAGCAAAAAGTAGGTATCAACTACTTAAAACCCATCTATTCTTCTCAATGTTGAGTTCTCTGACCTCGTTTTGATTGCTGCCAGGTAGGCCAGGCCAGAAAAAACATGCTATTTCCTTTTCCCAGTTCAAAGGAATCCGAGCTAAGAGTCTGCAAAAAGCAGCAAATTTAAGCGGCATCTTTAAGATCAGGACGCTCAAGCATGAGATTCTTTCTGCAGAAAACTTGTTAAACTTTCCATTAGGTTACGAACAATCTGCTCTCCAAATCACACAGGTACCCTAAATGATGTCATCAATTCAGCTCTCTACCTATTTTGTTTGATTTTAATTAGGGAAGTCTATTGTATACCCCTGCTATAAGAACTTATTGAAAAGAAAGCAATAATAGGGCTAATTCTCCTTAGTTTGTCATCGACACTATTAAAGAGTTAATGTAAAAGACAATCACTTTTCTATTGACTTTGTACTGATGTAAATGAAGGCATATGTTTCAGGTTAAAGATAAACAGGCCTTTAAAGAGACTATAAATATTTTTTTAAAAGCATATGATGCTGACCATTTATTTCCACTCCTCCACACCCCCCAAAGCTATTATTCCCATTCAAGGAGATAGGAATTGATAAAACTTTTTCAACATACTGTTTTTATCATCTTTTGTCTCAAGGAGCAACTGTGCCCACAGCAGTATCTATGTTCACTTCTGTCCCTGAGAGATGCCCATTACTTGATGAATTTACTTACAAAAGAACTTTGTATCTATACCATATACTCAGTACCACTGGACTGCACATGGTTGGGGGTTTTGTCCCATCTTTCACAGTCACTCCCCTAAAGGGCCAAATTGTGAGAAAGGACAAGACATGTGGTTGAACCATCTGCTGTAGCTCTTCTTTATTACCAGAAGCACAGTACCACCAAATGGCTGGAAAAATCAATCAGAAGAATGCCAGCAGGTAGACAGTGCCATCAAACACCTGCTTATACCGTACTACAGAACACAGCTTAGTCTAAATCACCCTTCAGACATGCTTAAAATTTAATTTTTTACAGAAACTATTCTGTACAAGTCTGGATGAAGCCCTTCAAAATGCTTTAAAAATATAATAACCAGCCAGGAATTCTTGTGGTTTCATTCCAGTTCTGCTACTGACTTGTTGTGTGGTCTTAGAAAAGGCACTTATCCTTTCTCTGGGTTTTATTTCTCACATATGGTGATACTAATATGCAGCAGAAACTAAGGCCATATCGTATGTGAAGCTGAGAAAACAAGTTGACATACGTAGCAAAAAAAACCCCAACCATCAGCTGTATACATCACCATAAATGCCATTTTAAGCGCTGAGATTATTGCTCCTTGGCAGATGAAAACATTGCTGTGAAAAACACAGGACATGACAGCAAAACCCAACAGTTACTATATGTTATTCACCTATTGCACACATTCTTACCCTATGCACTTTCTTGCCTTTCCCACCCAGGAAAATTGTACACCACCTCAGTTCACCTCAGGGTAGGCGACGAATCGCAAGGCGATGCCTTATTCAGCCCATGGTATCTTTTCCATGCACCATTCATAACCTTAAATCCCACCGCCCAGCACCTTCCCCTAAGAGGCAGCACACAGGAATAGCAGGTTGTGTTTCATTAAAATTATGCCCAAACTGACAAAGAGTTATCCCCAGGACTAAAGAAGATTTTCTTATAACCTTGTGAAGACAAGGTTGCAGGTTTCACATGGAAAGCGTACATGCAACAACTCTAATTCCCCATCTCTGCATTTTACTGTAGGTAGTACTAATTTAAAATATTAGTCCAAGTCATATGTCAATTTTTCAATATTAATAACAATCAGTACAACACAGTGACATCGTGTCTAAGTTTCCCACTCCTGCTATGTGTTCTGGAGAGCCAGTACATAAGTGGCCTAAAGATTTAGGGACAAGAAATATCATAAACATGCAGTGTATTATTAATTTCTGAGACTGTTAAAGAGCACTAGTGAGGCATTACAGGACTGAGACTCAGCTGAATGGCTTCTGAACCTCACTGAAGCCTACCAGATGCTGCTGAGCAAAGGGCTCTGGGGTCCTCTCTGAACGACAGTCCTTTTCCCCCCTTCTCCTAGGGAAAAAGATTTTTTTTTTTTTTTTTTTGCGCCATACTGACAAATAATTAGACTTCAAAAAACTTCCCACTTTGTTCTGGGGATGAAATGGATGCATTTGAAAGGAAAACAAGAAAGAGACTCAGCTTCAAACTGTCAAGTAGCTGCACAGCTGGACACTCCGGTGTCAGTCCCAGATGGAACCAGGGCCGAAGCTGAGGCAGGGAAAGACGGGCTCCTGAAAGCTCCAGGAGGTACCAGCTCTCCCCTAAGCTACATAAACCTTTCCAATTGGACTTCTGGTTTGGGTTAGTTAAATTAGAGTTTTTGCAATAAAAAGTTTCTTTATTGGACCCACTGAGAGCACCTTCTGAAGGTCTGGAAGAAATTCTTTCACGCATAGATAACTAGCTATTTTTATAGAAATTGTGAAAAAGAATCATAACTGAGATGTCATAATTTACCTTAAGGTCCATGAAGCCTAAAACAGCAGCGTAACCAATTTTTAAGGTAGCAAGAAGGACAACGCACATTTCACACTGGCAGTACTGAAAAGATCAATTTTTTTCTGCCTAAAAACACCAAACCTCCGAGTAGTTCCCAGGAAAGCCAGCTGGGCAAAGGGTCTCATTTTATTATAATTTCCAAAAGAAGAATAGAATTCACATCTATTTCTTTGAGAAAATATAAACTGACAGGGTTTCATTATTACTTAGAGGATTTTGCAGCTATTAGAAACTTCTCCACTGAAGCATAAATATGAAAGAAAGCATTTTCTGTTACTTTTAGGAAAGTTTGTCACCAAAGATGCCTATTATGCCCAAGAGAGTTCACAGCATCTGTAACGATTAGTTCTCACATGACAATGTGCCCTGTTTTCACATGATATTCATATTTGTTATCTCCATGTTGTGAAAAAGCATGCAAAGAACAATTTTCTTATTAGCTACTACTTTTATAATCACAATGTTACAGTTTTAATATGAAAGAAAAACGTCCATGAATTTAAACATATAGATTCTAACGTTTCCAGAGTTGGGGTGTGTGCATTTGGGGTATGTGTTTCTTCCACAACTAAAACATCTGTGGGAAAGACACAGCAACTTCACACCTGTTGTTCAAAGCAACACCCTGGAATTTTGTTAGTTTTCCGAGTCCTTCTTGAAGAGAGAGAACAGCATAACAGACAGTACATTTGATTTTTTTTCTGAGAGGAACAGGCCTCAAGGTCTCAGCCCCTTTTATCTTAAAAATACTCTCTAAATATCAGTATCTTCCCTAAACACATCTGTGAGATAAGCAGATAGAAATATCACTGTGTGACCTGTTCCAAAGTCTTAAGAGTATGAAAAACTGTAGGAAAATTGAAATTCCACCTTCAGCAGTCCTCTATATGAAAAGAAAAAAGCAGGTGGCTGCAGTCAACACAAAGAGTAAAATAGAATTCAAGGGATGCTTCACTTCTTGCCAAAATTTGTGACCTGCACGTATGTCACGAACCACCTGCACTGCTTTGAGATTCTGTGCCACTAGGAAGTAAGAAAACCAAAAAAAGTATTTTTATAAAACATGCATGTTTGGGTGCCTCTACTTTCAAAATGTCATTACGCACTGGAATGCATTGTCTTGGTGCATCATTCAGTAGAACAGAAGAACCATGCAACAGATTTTGGGGGTTGTTTTTTCTTTTCAAACAGACAAATAAGCTTTTTGTTTACAGAAGGATGAGAACTGGAAATTTACCAATTTAAATTATAAGAGACACCTGTGATCGCTGTACAAATTACACAATATTTCTCACATTTCATTTCTGTCTTCAGAAAAGGAGCTGTAAAGTACAGCAAATGCAAAACAGTCACCTTATGCCTCGTGACTGCCCCACGACTGCTGGAAGGTTGATGCTTGATGACACCTTGTAGAGGCTGTAACATGGGATAAAAATTAATAAAACCAAGCTACTTTGTTCTGGGATTTCTGAGCAGTGGCTACCGGGGCTCCTCTCCCCCTGCTCTTCACTAGGACAAAGTTACGTTTCATAAACAGCCAAGCGTGTTAATTCAAACAAAACACAGCACAGCAGTTCTTTTTAGGCAGTAAAGGCCCGTCTGCATATTTTAGCTGTTGCATAATTGTTACCTTAAGCTCATAAACTTCAAGGTCATTTTGAGGTCAGGAGTAGGTGTTTAGCACATGAAACTCAGAAATGCTGCTCTAAGAAGTGTACTTTATAAATCACAGTATTTTGTTCTCATTTGGGGTTTTTCTTGTTGGAAACCCAGCAGATAGTCAGAAAAAAACCAAACCATCTCCCTTCATAAGATACATGTTCATACAGTACTTTCAAGTTAAAAGTATAATTTATATAATTGGAATGTTTCTACACTCCAAATTTGATATTTCCCTTCAAACACCCTCATCAAATGTTATAAATTTGTTTGCTGAAGAGCAGGACCTGACCACTAAAACAAGGTAGTATTTATTCAGACCTGGTATCAAACATTTGAAGACATTTATGCAAGAGTGTGAACTTCAGATATGTGGATTATTACAAATAATTATCTCATATTGAAAGCCATGGTAATGTTTACACAATGAAATACAATTAACTCTGGCTCCCTTCTACATGCTAACTGTATCACAGCACTAGCAGTAAGTATAATATTAAGATAACCATAAAGAGATAATTAAAAGAATACTAAGGGAGTTCACCAACTAAATAATTACTTAAACCTTTGCTGACCGGAGCCTTCACACGATGGTAGTTCAGAGCAGTGACTGGTTCTGTGCTCCCTCCTGCTCCCCATACCCAAGATACAGCAAATAATGTCATCGATTTCCTTCCACTACATTACAAAGGATTAATTTGCAGCCAGGGAATAAAAGGTTGCAACGGTAGCTTTTGCATCACTCAACAACAGAATCCAGCACTTACAACATGACTCAGGAGCACAAGAGAAGAGGGAAAAAAGTAATTTACTTAGCGTTCGTTAGTTCTTCGTGGTATAGTGAGAGTTTATAATGATTTATGGCTAAATAGCACATGTATTTTTCTCGAGAGAAATGCCTTTCATAAACTGCTTATTTCTGTGGCGCTCAGGAGTTACGAGATCCAAGTCCACTCATAAATGTGTTGTCCTGCTGAAAGCAGTTTGATAGTCTTTTGATTAAAAATAGTTCGATGTTCTGCCGGATTTTCAAACCGTGGCTTAAAATGCTAAACCACCAGAATTTAAAAAAAAGCAAGCTTTAACGGTAGTGCACAAAATTAGTTACTTGTTGTTTTTTAAAATGGGATCCTTTCTTGTTAATTAAGCATCCTTTTCCTGATTTGATTACATAAAGAGTTGGTTTGCAACACAATAGCATATGGAGGTCAATAGGGCTACAGGAGAAATTCTATCCGCTGTGACAAATCCAATAACCATCAGGGTATTTGGTTCATAGAAATAAAGCATCTCTTAAAATATTTTGCTGATTCGCTAAGGTACTGGGAGACATTTTGCTGAGTATGTAGCATGACATTCCCAGAAGGTGATATATTTTATAGCGAAGTTGTCAACAAATTTGCTCGTGGGATAAAAGGTTGGTGCTTACAAAGCGAAGGATGCACGGACAGGCTGGGTTGATTGAGGTACTAACACTAGAAGAGGGTGGGTGGAGAGGAGTAGAAGGGTGGAACTGCTTTTACTTGTAGAGAGAGGGGAAAAAGGCGAAAATTAGGATTTATCCTCCTTTTGCTGGACTAACGAGAAAACATAAACAGTCACGGATTTCTCTTTAGTTTTCAAAAAGGCAGCAGGCATCAAGGAAATAGTTATTGCTGCATTTCAAAACTGAAGCAGGTGTGATTTGTGGGGGAATATCTCCTCATTCCCCTGAGTGCTGCCCAAAGCAGTACACACACACACACAGAATCCTTCCCAAAATGCCGGGCCAACATAGTGGGACACACACGGCCCCCTCCATCATCCAGGATCCCCTCCTTGACACATCATGATCAATGGCATCGAAGTTCAACACGGACAATGTGAACAACTTATTTGAGCAGGACAGACAACAGTATGTTTAACTATCAAACTAAAAAAAAAATGGGAATAAATACCATATTGGAAGGAAAATTAGTAATTTGCTCCAGGAAACAGTTTCAACTCCATGTAAAAGTTTGTCACGACGTTTGTAAGGAAGACTTCTGGCTCCCTCTAGGGGTTTCTACCTGCCCCTTCACAGAAAACATATGTTTTAACATAACTATAAACATATTTCTCTCTCTTGTATCCTGGTAAGAGAAAATAGCTACATGATTCTGATATAATTACTCATGCCAATAATAAAATTTACAATTTGGGGGAAAAGATATCTTCTTTGCTCCTGTATAGAAAAGGTAACAAGTATCATAGGCACTTCTTTACCCTAAGAGCAAAAATTCCAAGTGCGTTTGTTCTTAAATTAACACAACTTCCTAACCTCTTGTGAGAAAATATTTTAAAATCAAAGGAATTATTTCCACATCTTTACAGTTAATAATCTCACAGCCAAGCTCAGATACGAACCATCACTAATCGTTTCTTCTTCAAGTACAATCACCTGTTATATTTATGCACTTCATCACTTCCAGGTTTTGTTCTGAATTGTTTTAAACCACAATTACTAATTTATTATTTTATTTCAAATTACAACCTGTTTGGAACTTATCAAACAACATCAAGCAAAGGAATTAATTAATTTTGTTGTAAATCCTCCTCTAAAGACTGCTATCTAGTTACATCTCAGCTGGAGCTTACATGCACACAAGCAATAACCTCACCACTTCAAATTAAGCCAAATAGTAACATTAGAAAAAACACCAAAAAAGAGAAGAGATGAGATTGCTGTTTGTAATCTGTAATAAAAATACTTCTGTTTTCTATACATACACAAAACAAGGTAACAAGCCCTAAAAATCAGGGTGCTTCTTTCCATTGCCTTCCCTGGGAAGGTTATCCATATTTTGCCTCTTCCATAATGAAGGTAAGACAGGACAACAAAAAGCATCATTAAAAGAAACTATGAAGATGCATTATTAGGGCCTTTTTAACACGAGTTAGTCAGATCTCAGAAATGTCAGCACTGGCTCATTTCTCCCAAAGAGTGTGTGTGGCCTGGCCCATTTGTATGAATCCCTTGTAGAATCATAGAATTACAGATTCAGAGAATTTCCTGGGTTGGAAGGGACCTTTCAGATCATCGAGTCCAACCATCAACCTAATACTGACAAAAACCATCACTAAACCATATCTCTAAGCATGATGTCTACCTGTCTTTTAAATACCAGGGACGGTGACTCCCTTTCCCTGGGCAGCCTGTTCCGATGCTTAATAACCCTTTCGGTGTAAAAATTTTTCTTAATATTCAATCTCAACCTCCTCTGTCAACCACTTCAGTTCTGGGTGCTCAGCGTGCTTTCCATCAGCAGATGGGCAGGAGGCCAGGAAGAACTTCCAGCAACTTCCAGTTTAATGCAAAACTAAGCCAAACCAGCATCAAACCCAAAGCAAGCCAATACACACGGTAAGAATAAAAGCAACTCCAGGTATAGGCAATGCCATCCAAATGCACAGCCCAAATGCCTGTAACTTGCTTAATTTTGAATCTTATCCAGAATTTGGAAACCTGTCCAGGGAAAGGCAGCCTCAGCTCTGAAACCAGTACAGAAAGGCAGGTGATCTTGGCATGGCCTGCGTGCCCGATGCACTGCGGGGGATTAGCAGGGGGGTCAGGCTCCCATGGCTGCACCTGCAAAGCTCAACACTATGACATTAGCTAATATCCTGCATAAATCATATTCCCTCCATTTTAAAAGCAAATAAATAGCTGGGCCTGTGTCCTCTGACCTCCATCGCTGGGAAACCTATGCAGTTAATCTTTGTGGCAAGAGCCTACACTGTGGGTTTTTCTAACCCTTAAGTGGAAGAGACTTTAAAAAGCGTGAAACAGGGAAATAAAAAAAAAAATGTATATATAATAGATCATATATAGGGACTATACAGCAAGAACTAAAGTAAGGAACCCCTCACAAGACATTTATGGAACAATATCAAAAAAGAAAAAAGTCCAAACCCTCAGTCCAATTCAGGAGGCATATGAGCTTCTGATCTTATTTCATAATACAGGGACAGAGATGAAAGAATTTTTCCCTGCCACGGCTTCTATAGCCTACTTAACATTTCATTTAAATTCAGACTCAGATCCCAATTACAGGTTCAGTCTATGTGCAACACTATAAAACCAGTTATTTATTCTTTACCAGAAACTTACAAATACCAAATATATAGACATGTTTACATAATAATCATATTTTTAATATATGGAAAAATATTAACCAGATATAACTATTTCTAGAGCTATTATTTATCAGACCTTAAAAATGGCAATAGTTTCTTAAATAAGAGTACCCCCTAAGGAGAAAAGCTGAGAAGTTAAGAAATACTTAGTCTTAATAAGAGGAGTATAAAACAAAACGCATCATATTGAAATAGCCTGTTTTCTTTGAACTCTAATTTTACAATAGATCCTGTAAGTCAGTATCTTGTGAGTCAAAAATCTACAGAAACAGCTCATTGGGCTAGGAGGGGGTTGGGGGTTTTTGCCTTTTTTTTTTTTGCCTTTTTTTTTTTCCCCAAGAAACCACAAAAAAAATAGTTACTTTTTACCACAAAGTAACTATTCTGTTCTTTTTCTTTCATGTTTACTGTATAGTTACATATACATAGTTAGTATAGTGCCCTAGCTAATTGCAGAATCCTTTTATGACACTTAAGATTTTAAACAACCTTGGATACAAAGAGATTCTGAAAATCTAGCCAGAAAAAAAAAAAATTGTAATAATCAATTCTATTGATGTGTAATAAGCAAAACATAATGTGCTTTGATGAAAGTGTATTTCTCATATAGGCAGAATATTTATGGCAATAAAATATAAATAATAGAAAATATTAAGAGCAGAATAACATTATTTAAGAATTACAAATAAAACTAAAAGGCTGTTTGCTATTTTAAAGATATAATTCTGGCTTCTTTATAAACTGGCAAAAATCTCTATTGAGAAAGAAATGTTATTTATTATTTCTACACAGTGATACTGTACTATATATGTATTTAAAAATAGATAAATATTATAGATAAATATATTTTCTAAAAAATAGATAAATAGAATAGATATGAAAATGCATAAACTGTACAAAGTACCACCAAGGTGAGTGCAGAACTACTCTCCTTAATTTCAAAACCAATGCAACTAAATGCCCTTACTAACCAGTAAGAACTCTGTTTTCTTATGAAAATAGACCTGTGAAACAAGACTAGAATAAAATGTACCCAGGTTCCTTTTGAGCATGGGGTATAATTCCACTTTAAGTGAAGTCATGCACCCTGTATTCCAGGGCTCCCAGGGTTCCCTTGCTCCATGGGTCAGCACATGGTGTACAGGGAACTGAACAGTGTATGTAAAATATGACCTTTCATTACCAAAACCTGCTTTGCTCAGTCAAAATCAACGTCACAGACCTTTTTCTTTCTACTTTTCTGCTTTCCTTCTGCATAATTTCCTTTAAATTAGATTTAAAGCAAACACTTGACACAAAAATCTGGTTTAGCACAACGAAAAGCACAAGGATATCTGATAACCTGAAAATCTCAAGCTGGCTTCAGGCATGAGTGGGTTTTAATCAGAATTTGGCAACTGAAATGTATTTGCAGCAGTCTGTATGAATCAGCTCAGATGGTGGTTTTACTGATAAAAATTAAAAGAGCAATAGACATGCAAAAGGTTTTCTAAGGCAAAAGTAGTATTGGAGTACAGACCGAGTACTGGATTTTTCCCAATATATTTATTTCAAGATAAATCTGACAGAATTCCCTCATGTCAGTGCTACAGAAAGACTAAAAACTAACAAACTCACACACCCCACCCCCTAAAAAAACCCACCCCAAACAAAAACCACCACAACAAAAAAAAAAAACAACACACCACAAAAAAACCCCAAAAATACTCAAACACACAGCTCCAAAAACCCAATACTACTATTTCTGGAAAGAGTTTCTTGATTAGAACTTAGTTTGTTAAGTCCATTCTCACATAAGCTAAATTTAGGTAACTAATAAGCTAACCTGGAAGATAAGCAGAAAATCTGAGACGACTTCTTGTCCCATAAGTACAAATCTTTTTAAATTCAGTACTGTTCAGGAATATAGTTTGTATGAGCTCACTTGGTTCGAGACTATGTTTTTGATGGATATGGCCTTCTGCTTGTTCAGCTGTAGAAGAGAGTCATGCAGTCCAGGTTGATGGTGAAAAAGAGTAAACAAAACTCCAAAAACTGTAGCTTATGGAATTTATGACACCCACTTTGGATATAAACTTGTTAAAAAAAATAAATAAAGAAGCATTACAACTTCTGAACTCAAATGCAAAGCCAATAAATAATCAATATAAAAAGAGAACAGAAGGAAGTAAAAAAATTAAGTTTTAAAATTCCTTACCCAAAACCTACCAGAAACACTACAGATTGTGTACTGCATTTTTTCGTCTTCAGAATTTAATTGGCCAAAAAAGAATATTTCCATCCCTCTCTGCCATACACACTGTCTCGGCATTCACATAGATAGGTATTTGGCAAACACGATAAGCTTTAACTATAATAAACAATAACTCAAATGGATCTAACTTTTTTTTCTAAATACTTGAAAAACTCAGACTGCTTTGCGAAAACTGTTATCTTCTTCCTGGACTAACACACAGAAGTACTTAAATAAAGCCTCATGTGTTTCAGCTAGTTACCTCCATCCCTTAACCACGCTGACCAGTTTGGACCTGCTGTTCCCTCCCCAGTTCCCAAAGGATCTGCAGCACAACCCGGCCCCCAAACCCAGAGAAGAGACTGGGGACCTGCAAACTGGGATTTTTCTCCCCACACCTGCAGCACTAATGTTGATAATGCAGAGAAGGATGAACTGGAACGTTATTTTGAAAGCACTCAATGGAGTATAAGGCCAGCAGAGGGACCCATAAGGCAGAAAGTGTCGCACAGCTGTGCGGTTGCAAGACATTTCTGTTCAGAGGGTAGTTTTGGGATGATTCTGGGGAGCTTTGCACTGCTTCCCACTGACTGCATACAGACCTTTGAGTGCACTTCCCAGCACAGAGATCTCCTTGTGCTGTATTTTCTGAAAAGGGCTGCCTATTATTTTTTCATTCTTCTCACTCACCATGGTCACTCCTGCTTAACCAGTCTGGGAAGCGGGGTGCCTTGGGGGGGGCTGGAGTGGGAACTTGCTGTCCCATGGCAAATTTGGGAGCAGGTTGAACCTCCTGTGCCCCAACACGGGCAGATGAGTTGTCAGGCAGGTGGACACTTACTCTGAAGTGGCTCTGGACAAACTGCTTTTGAAAGAATGACAAAATTTAACTAGTGTTACCTCCATCCCTCAGTGTTCCTCAACCCCAGGAGAGCAGGTGGGTAACATCAGTCTCACAAGGCAAGAGCCTTCTCCTGCTGCATTCACAGCAGCATCATAGGAAATGAGAAAGCAAAAAACACAGCAGAAAGACTCAACAAACCTGTCAAGCCAAAGCAATAATTAATCAGACCAAGCCATTAGGTCTTCCTCGTGCTTGCCAGGATGTCTTATCTCAGTACTCCCTGACTTATAACAAAGAGCAACAATTTCCTCTTCCAGCTACACTATTAGACCTGTCACCTCAGCTTGCACCCCCAAATGCCTTAATTTTATAGAACCACTACCTTTTATACATCAGGATCAACACTCTTTACTTCACTCAAAATAAAATGCCCCCAAACCCCTCAAAACAAACAAACAAACAAAAAATCATAAATGTGCAGTTTGTTATCTGACAAACATAACCACATTTTCACAGACCTGGAAAACAGCATTCCTTAATACCTCACAATCCTCTATTTGATAGAATTATCAGAAAAGCATAGAAACCATCTTGCCACCAAAATGAAGCACTTGAATCCTGAGATACTCAACAAATATGGTCTTTTCTTCACATCTCACATAACCATGGCTAGAGTTAAAAAATATCAGCACTTCACAAAGCATACCCATAATTACCATCCTCCTGTTTTGGCATCATAATTCAATTCATAGCACCCTTAATTTTGAACATTGTTGAGAAGTAATGGAAAAACCGTATAATAATCACTATCAAAGCAATTATGCTAATAGATACTTATGCCAAATGAGAACCAAATATTATGCTTATAACAAGCTAACTGATAAAACCATGAAATCATCCCATTAGTTGTTTCAGGAAAGGAGTCTTACAAAGGCAGAATGGACTTTTTAGTTGCCACCTGCAAGCGCAGCCCGGAACACACTGTTCCTCTTTTAAAACGATGATGTCTTCACTGTATTAAAAAAAATACAGCTTGTAATCTCAGGAAAATATCACTTCTTAGTAAGAAGTTTTGGTTTACCAACCGTAAATAGTATCCTGCACTGGAATCTACCTGGATTGCTGGAATCCACCCAAAAAGCCGTGTACAAAGTGCTTCAAAAATTCTCCAAATACCAGGCTACCTGACAGCAAATTTAAAGTAATTTTGCGGTTTTGGGACACAATAGAGAAAATTCTGCCGTTTCATGCAAAAGAGGGATAAATGACAAAGAGAGGACAGCAATGATATTCAGGCTACTTTGTGATTTTAATCTGTTTTAACTGACTTGTAATTTGCTCCTACCATTTTTACTGTCCCAGGCATTACCGGAGTTGAATATTAAATGTGATCCTTAAATAATATATAACTTGATTCCCTTTTAAAGCAACATAGCTAATCTGGAAATTAATTTGTAGTTTTTTCTGTAAAATCTATCTGGCTGCCTTAAATCACCATAGTGATCCTGTGACTAACACCCATCCAAAATTCCCCATAGTAATGCCACCGTGAGTTCCAGAACTAACCATTTCTGACCTGATCCTTGCTCGATGTAAATTGGATTGAGCAAATTTAGACAAACTATGAGCCATGTTTCTTTGACATAAAACTAAAGAAAGTTCCAGACATCTGCCTCAACAGGATTTTGTTCAAAAAAACCTCACTCCTACATACCAGTTATAAATATACAGAAGGTTATATATATTTATTCTAGAAACATATATTTGATGAGGATGACCTTCTCTGTAGAATGAATAGGAAAAGATTGTTGGTGGGAATGTGAACTGTGGAAATGAAAAAGGGTACAGACAGCATTTTGTTAGATCAGGGCTTATGTTCAAAGAAAGGACTATAGAAATGCAAACAAATTGGAAGGATTTGGCTTTTTTTTTTTTATTTGGATATTTAATAAAATACAGGATTGTGCCGTCTGTGTGTAAAGCAATGTCATTTAACTATCTATGGCTGTACTTACACCATGATCATCAACTGCCCACATACATATGGTATTGAAATACTGTACAGCCTTTAGTTCCTCAAACACATGGGTCTGTACTGTCTGAGCTTTCTCTCACTACAGAAGGAAAACCAACCTGTCCATCTGGGGGGTCGTTTCCAGCCGGGAGATGGCAGCAGGAGGCAGAACGATTGCAGTACTACCCTCTTTTATTTTGTGTATGTGCTCTCAGGGTCCTAAGAGCAACAGGAACAAAAATATAAAAAGACTGTGGCGGAGAAGAAAAAAAAGAAAAAAACCAACAGGCATTTTTCAAGGTCACAGTATTTACAGTTGCGCTGAAGTAATACATTTGTGGTTTCTGATACTCACTGTTAATTCAACAAGATGAATGGCATTTAAAATTAACAGAAGGGATTACACATCTCTGGTTCCTATGGCAATCTATGACTACTAGATAATAAGTGTGGCTGCCTCTTTACCAGTTGCCTTCATGCCACTTAGGATTTTTTTTTAATATTTATTTCAAAGACCAGTAGAGTCCCTCCCACGTATCCCTCTTGCTTTTCTTCTTGATTGAGAAGCCCCTCTGAAGTCTAACATACAACTCTTCAGACTGGCTAAAGAACACTGGGACTCCTGGCAGTGTACCAGGAGAACAGAACCACCATCACCACTATTACTGGCAGCAATAGGTTTCAGTGAGCTGACCTTAAAAAAAGGTGGGAAATCAATTTTATTTTCAAGAACATATTAATGCAGCAAACATTTTTCAAATATAAATATGCTGGAATATAGTCTCATAAAGAACAGGCATTTTCTTAATTTATTACTACCATATTATGCCTTTATTTGGAAAAGGGATTTAAAAGTTACTGTAAGAGTCTTCACAAAACCTCAGAACTTTTTTTTTTTTCCAAATATTTTGCTCTTTTAAACAAAGCAAGTCGAGATATGCTAAGAATTTATCTCCATGGTAGTCATTTTGGAGGGAATCAAACTTTCAGTAGGATATGAAAACCTACTTAAAAAGGGAAAAGTGTTTGTGAATTTTCTCAGGAGAGGGGGAAATAAGACAGTTGTTCAGTTTAGCATATAAGAAAAAAAACCAGTATCTTTGATTACAGCACACTGTGGGCTTCAAGCTAAGCAGGAGAGATCCTAGTTAGTAAACACCATCACACTCATTCTTAAGAAGCTTAAGAAATGCCATGAACAAAATACTTGACTTAGTCTATCAGAATAACTGAAGTAACACATACATGATAAACTGATGATGTAAGAAGGACTAATCCAAAAAACTGTTTTTTAAACATTTAAAACCAGAGCATCCTACTGGGATGGATATATGCTTTAGATCATCCCTGTAGATATTAGAAAAAAAAAAAGGAAAATCTCTTCTTGTAGTTTTGCAGATTTTAGGTGATCATGATGAGCCTCAAAAATCATCTCTGTGCTCCATATTTTTTTTGCAGCATCATATCAACATAATTTAAAGCCCTCTCTGTAGGTTTCTTTCTGTTGTTTGACAATTTCGCTGAAGACTTAAAAAGCTTTAATTCTCCGTCATCTACACAACTATGGCCAATGTGATGTAATCCTTTAACACCGTCAACAGTCAGAAATTTGGGATAAAATGCTAATTACTTAGACTAGACCAACATACTATTAAAAAGGGAATCAAGAGGCGGAGCTTGTTTGACATCCCAGGTAGTTCAATAACAGCTTGGCATACCATAGAAAACAAAAATCAAAAAAAATAAGGATGTGAAAGAGAAAGGTGGTCAAAAGACACAGGTGAATGTAGAAATGTGAAGTTTCTCTTTAGAAGGTCTTACACCCAAAAGGAACAGTCATGACCAGAGCACTTGGGCAGAATGAGAAAGGCTAAGCTACTTCTATGTAACTAAAATGTATAGAACACCTTCATTAAGAAGCAATATAACAAACCATACCTTTCCTTTCTCTCAGATTATGCAGTTATTCAGAGTGGCATAGCTCTGTAGTATATTGAAACACTGAATCTCCTCTTCTTCTTACTTTCTTTTTTTTTTTTTTTAAGAAATAAATCTGCTTTTGTAATGCATTCAGCTGAATCTGAAACAAACTGCCAGTAAAAGAGAGAGAGACTGGCATGATTAGAAGAAGCAAAAATTGCAACAAGTTGGTTTTGGTCATTTTCAGTGGCAGCCACCAGCAAAGGTACAAGTGAAGAACAACTTTATAAATACATTCCAGAAATATGAAATTGAAAGCTGGCTGCGTTATCTGTTCCTCTTCAAAATTTGCACATCATCTTAAAAAAAAAAAACAGACTGAGGATGTATTTATTACTTTTTTTCAGGGCCAACGCAACTCTAGTCTAGACTTAAATGATTTATTCCCAAATTCTATTTTGAGGGTAATGCTGCACACCTCGAAATGATGTTAGATTCGAAAGGGCGAGGGGAAATTTCTATTGGACAAACCGCCTCATTGCAATGGCTCCTCTCATTAACAGCCTGGAAATGCCTTAAGCAATTACTTCTCAGCAGGAGAGCGTGCCCAGCTTTGTGTTGCCACATGGACCACATTTGGGACCCAGGTGTCACTTGGATAATCTGCAACCCTGTACCAGTACATCCTCCATGCTGAGCAGTCCTTTCCAGTGGACTTTGGTACAGACAGATCCACTCCTGTAACCTGGTGTTTAGCACGTGGCTGTTCATCTACAGGTCTCTGTATGTGTACAAGATAGAAGCAAGAATTTTTAGACTGACTGCAAGTGATGCTTGCCCATGACCATACAGTCACCAACCAGCAAAGGTTCTAAAGCTCTTGCACGTAATCCATGCCTAACATACCCTAAAAGATGTTTAGTTTGCCAAAACGCCAATGTCTACCCTGACGCCGATGTAAGCTTTAAAATAAATGCTAAAAAGTATTGGCAGAGGCAAAAGTTTATGGGCTGATGGGCTGGCAATCAACTATTTCACATTTCTGAAAGACAGATTGTGTCATTTAAAGCAGTTAATTTCTTAAGTGAACCTCTTCAAAGATTTGCTTGGGGTGAACGAAATGCCCTTTTAAACTTATAGCTGCATTCTTCATGACAAACAATAATTCAGCTGAAAGTATAAATGGCGGCCTGCACAAAATAGGTGGCTTCCACACACACTGCAAATATACACTACATTTTACTGCTCAATGCCCAATTTTTCCCAACATGGCCTGTAACATTTCTCAGAATATAACAGCAGACTTCAGCATCACTTTTTTCTTCTTGATGAACAAAATCTGTGTGTTGCCCGTAGTAGTTCGTCTGCACTCAGCAGGTTTCATTGTTAGAAAATAGCTCACAGAAAAGATGGAGCTCCGGTTATTTTGAGCTGTGGAATTTAAGCTATAATTGCCTAATTAGATTTCAAAGCCCACTGACAAGCACGATCAAACTCCATCTGAGTATCTCCTGATACAGGCAGGGAAGTGACCCCTACAAGATGTGGGAATATCATTAGTGATGAAGAATTATGAAATATAAAGCTCAAAAAGTTTTAATAAACAGAGTGAACATTACAGTCAAGTACAACAGTTGTTGTGATTTTAGGATTTATGACCTGGTGTATGTTATAGTATATTTCCTACATACCCACAAGCAACTCCAATGCTGCTCCAACTCAATGTACACCAGGGGTTTTTTTAATTAAAAAAAAGGGAGGGGGTGCAAAAATATAACTCTTGCATTCCTTTTTTGAACAAAATTTTCAAAATCAAAAGCCATCAACTTCTGACATGTTTCATTTTTTCTCCGATTTTACTTTACACATCCACTTCAGAAAACACAGGTGAATTCAAGGACTAACTCAACAAAGGAATTAATGTTGCAACAGCTAAATTTTGTGTGGTAAACAGACTCAAATGCAATACACAATGTTAAGTACCTCTGCTCCCATTGTAGGTCGTTCCAAGTCATGGAAAAATTAATCACCTCGGAGGACAAACCACAAAACCAGTGCAGAGAGCAAGAAAGAGCCTAAAAGTAGTTAACAGGAATTCAAGAGAGACAGACACTGCCTGGGTCCTTCAGCTGAGTAATTCACTATTAAAAAGGTCAACTTAACTGAACTTCATTCCAGGTGGGTGCACATCAAAATCAATACCAGCCCTTCAAATTGTCAATAGCCAAAAAATTCTAATTTCTTCTGCAATTTTTCCAGAATATTCCTCAAAATATTTAGAACAAGCGTCAGACTTCTCAAACAACAGACTGTGAGCCTCAAAAGCAGCAGTGCACTGAAAAGAAGAAAGCGGAAGAGATAGGGGGAGAGAGATTAAAAAGAGAGGGGGGAAAAGAAAAACCGAAGGCGTTGCAATAACCTTGCAGAAATTTTATGAGGTGAAACACGCCTGGTGATCCTTGCAAATAAACAAGGCTCTATGCTGTGAAGGAAGGAAGAAGAACCACACTCGTTCCTGCCAATATGACTCAGAGGAAAATTCCTTCCTATCCTAAAAATCAAACCATAGGTCTAAGCTGAAGGAGCATGCAGGACGTGCCACTCCACCAAGTCTCTTCAGGTTCTGGTGTCTCCTCCCCTCCCCTGCTTCAGCAAAGCACCTGGGAGCATCTGTTTTGCTGTGTCTTGAACGTTTACGGGACCTCACGCGATTGTCACCATCAGTTCCCATCTAATAAAACACAGCACAAAGCCTGGGTATTAACCTCTCCTAACCAGTTCTGTCACCATGCCAGCTAAACTGGGTTTTCTGACCCAGGGCTACCCAAGAGTGACACTGGTGGTCCAGCGGCTGAGGTCAGAGCCAGGAAGAGGAGTTGGGAGGAAGAGACACAAGGAGTCAATAGCCCTCAGAGAAGAAGAGGCAGAGGGGGAGGCACGGAGAAAGAAGTGCCAGCAGTGAACTGGTGCATCCAGTTCATCTACAGAACTTTTACATGGCAAAGGAGCAGCAGCAATGGGGAAGTGGTTTTATACCACTCTTTGAACTACTTCATCCTTCTTCTCCTTTCCTCTCCTTTGGTTTTAACCGTGGGAAGGGCAGAAAAGCCAGCCTGCAGCCTAGCAAGAGCAGCAAAAAACCCAATCTTTCCAATTACCTTGGCCTGAAGACACAAAAACAATTCATTTCTCCTTCTGTACATAAGACACAGGGCAACCCACTATATTTATTCTGAAGACGAGAAGGGCTGTTGTTGTCCACTGTTCATCCTTCCCTGCTGCTATGGAAATCAACACAACAGTTTATAACTGGCTGTGACTCCACACTGGTCAAAAAACCAGTTCTGACCTTACTGTCCTACCTGAAAAGACACCACGGCTGCCTTTTCAATAGCGCCGCTTCCCACGTCTTTCTTTCCATGAAATATCTTCTGAGAAAGGGAAAATCAATGTTGTGAAAGCAACTGTCGTTTACTACTTGCATTTACTACTATTACAGGAGCAAAGAGGAAAGTGTCTTCCACCAGTTCTGTACCCTCCCTCAGCAACTCAGAGAAGGAAAAGCTTTATAAACCGGCAAACAATGCTGGAGACAAGAATAAGACAGTTCCAACTACAGAGAGAGAACAGGAAATATAATTTTAGATTGTTACTCTTTTACTTTTTTAATCTCATTCCTACTAAGAGCCTTTGCAGACTATTTATAGTTACAATTAAGCATGTTTTGTGTGTCAATGTGCTCTACAATAATTCTACTAACAATTTAATTACTAAAAAGTCTTTTTGCCATTAGGCTGTTAACATCTGAGATTGATAACAAAAGCACTAGATAATTAGATGGGGATATTTAAACCAAATGGAATTCATGCATTTATTACACACTTGGTTGCCCATCTAAAATTAGGTAACTAATCTGAATATGAATGATGAAAAATAATAATGATGGAAAAAAAAAACAATTAAAAAACAATACAGAGATAAATGCAATGAGATTTCTCTTTTTAGCCATAAGTGCCATTTCAATTCCTGATTATAAAAGCAGCCTAATGTGATTTCCTATTTGGTTTATGACTGCAGGCTGGCAGCAAAGCACCTCGTTAATTGATCAGCAGAAAATACTTCATTTCTTTTAGTTTATGTTTAGGCTTTGATCTTAATTTCTCTTGTGATTTCTGCCAGGATTGTTTGTCATACTTTAACAAAATCCATGAGCCACATAGGAGATGCTAAGCTTATATCTAGGCATTTGCTTATGAATAATCTTCCTATAGTATAATTTACATAATTTTATTGTTTAGTGGATTCATGCAGATATATTACTGCCAGTGCAACTGTACTTAAAACTGTACTGTCAACGGAGTGTGCTTCTGAGAGTTATAGTTTGCATATAAAAATCTACTCTGAGCTAAAATATGGTATATATCACAAAACAATGCCTCGGAGGAAATTCAATTCACAGAATGTCAGGAGGAAAATCAGTTTGGCTATATTAACTTACAGGAGTGCAAAACACAAACAGAAGACAGAGATTTTCAGAGTATTCCTTAGAGCTTAAGAATCTGTTGGTTTGTTTTGTTAATTCTTAGGGTGTCAATGCATGTAGAATTCTGCCTGAAATTGATAGGTAATATTGTGTTTAGATTTTTTAAAAATGATTTTATAGGGTTTTGTCCATTCATGCTAGTTTTCAGAGCTGCTAGCACAAGGATCACCTGTTAATGAGATTATAAAATCCAAAATAATCAGTGTCACAAGAGTACTTTCTGACTTCATTGCCCAACACTCTACCTGAGCAAGGACCTATAGATTGCTTATCTGTCCCTTTCTGAACTACTTTCATGCCTAAAAAATCTTTACAAGTTTTTCTCACATACTGGGGAAACTGAGACTCAACACACAGGGCTACTAACTCTCTCTGATTAAAATGCTTCCTCTCCCTCAACCTCGAGGGTGCAAAGTTAAATTTTGCTTATTGTTTTCATAAACTTTGATCTAGCTCTAATGTTGTACACACAGGGAAAAAGGGGAAAAGCTGAAAGAAATTTGATGTAAATAATTCAGACATGATTGCAATTAGGACACTTAGAGTGTGTAATTAAAAATATTACAAAGATATAACTGTTTCCATCACAATCCTAGGCTACATTCACATGGCATAACATGGACTAGCCTCCTTCTCGCCCTGAAACTGAACTACGTCAAGCCTGAGTTAATAACTTTTAAGAGATAGTGCATTCCTTCAAATTTGGCAAGAAAATTTGCCAACTCTGAGATTTTAAATACAATTCCCACGTCCTTTGCAAACAGTCTTCTCACTAGCAGCACCTTTGTAAAGAGGTTTTACAGAATCACAGAATGTCTGATTCTTTGAGATAACTTTAAAGAATTTGGCAGCATAATATATTAACAAAAAACAAAACAAATTTTCTGGCTGTTCAAGATTGAAGCCAAACTTTTAAATTAGGATTGCACAACTCTCTTCCTTTGTATTTCCTAGTGCAAGCATAGTTTTGTAATGTTTGTTCCCATGCTTTGGTGTATTCCATTTTTACTGACAAATTTTTCCTCACAAAAAATTCATTCTTCCTTTTTTCTTTGTACGAGGGAACCTTCTGGTAGGATCTCTACATCAATGGAGGTTCTCTGTTTTGACAACAGGAAGACAATAATAAATTTTGTTCAAAGAATGTTGCTTCTTCATCACAAATAAAATCTTTGTTGGAAACAAACAATAAAAAAAGTGAAGAAAACAGTATTTTACAACACCTACCTGGATCTCAAGAGATATCTGTGTAATGAGAACAAGACTTAGAGTAGCTTCATACAAAACAACCATATGTGTCCTCAGTTAATCCAATACTACAAGAGATATCCAGACAACTGAAAACTAAATTTTGTGCAATCACTTTCTCACAAATATTTAATCTATGCTCCCAAATAAAGCTGTATAATATTTTGCTATTAGAGCAAAATATTCCTAGCCCACATAGACTGCAAAACCTCCTCAGAGTAAATGTTTACATGCCAACCCACCTACTTACTTACTGGTATTTCTGCAGTTGTGCTCAGGCCAAGGAAGCAAGTGAAAAGCTCATACTGATTTCAGTCATGTACTTGCTGGGAAGCTACCAGAACTCAGCAAAGCCTCAGGCCAGAAAGATTAAAATCAAATACCCGGAGGGGAAAGTTCTGGAGTATTTAATGGCACAAAGGAACTGCCAGTTTCTAGGCAGGCAGACAAACGTGCATACCCCAGTAGGGTAAACTCCACTGCAGATTTACAGGTTTCTGAATGTACTTCTTAGCCACTGGTACTGTAAAAATTAGGACAGAAAAGTTTCCCTGAGTCTTAAAAATGTTGGACTGAGGTCTTTGCACAGACGTGTCTTTTTCTAATCATGTAAAAATTGCACATACAAAATAAAATCCTGATAACAGACTTAAACTGTCAAAGTCTAAAGGGTTTTAATATTAAAATAAATTTCAGGGAGCTGTGATACAGACTACTTTGGAGTGAACTCCATGGAAGTTTTTGGAACTGATTTGAGAACTATTCAAAACTTGAAACTAAAATGCAAGCAAGGCATAACCTCCTGAAGTATGTCAGTACATCTGGGCACAATTTTAATAAAGAAGCAAAGAAATAACCTTAAAAACATCTACTTCTACTCCTGCTCCTACTACCACACTGGTTCATCTCAGCTACCGAAAAATGGCTTTGCCATTCCCAGCAGCCAAAGGTTAACAAAGCTGCACAAACCCCAGTCGTGTTCATTCTGCTTGATAGAGCTTTCCCCCAGACAGACAAAATGACAAAATCAAGCAATTGCAACTCTTAAGTGTTTGCTTTTACGTTAAGGGTATTAACACACTGGAATCAGAAACAAGGGTCCAAGCAAATGTAAGAAATCAGTTAGATGTTAAGGCTACACTAATATTTAGGTCCACTTTCCCAGTAGGGTGTCAAGAAGAGAGTTTCAGTTCTGGGCAGGTTTTTGGAAGCTCTTACTCTAATTCTCAAAGGCATCAAGACAGAGCATATATATCATCTGAGTGTTACTAGTACTACGTAACATATACTATAGTTTAATTTTCTCTCATTATTTCAAATGCTTAGGTTATGGTATTCACTATTATTTTGATTGATATTATTAGAATAAGCTTTAAAACAAATCTTTAAAATGTTTCCTTGTACCAATGAATTTGCGTTTTCTGTACTTTATAGCACCAGATATTTTTCTTACTGCCCCAAATTAAGCACAATATTTTTATATTTTTAAATAATGTTTATTGTATTTCTTGCCTAGTACTTAACCCTGATTTCAAAAAGAAATGCAAACGAAAAATTTTAGTTAGGTATAGGTAAAATTATCCTTCTATTAAGAAATCAGCAAATTACAGATCTGTCTTTTTGGTTTGGATTTGATGTGAGCACACAGAATCTTTGTTTTAGAAGCAACAGGCTTTGATAGAATGATAATGTAAAAGTGTCATATGGGTTTCTAGTCTAAAGCTGTAACAGCATGAAGATGATTAATTTTGCCGAGTTATTTTTAACTGGATGAAATTTACAGCAGTTAAAGGTCTGGTTTCCAGAAAAACTGAAAAAAAAAAATACAAAACCAAAACCACCTAAATAATCTCTGAGAAAGTTGAAAGTAAAAGTTGACAGCTGTCAGTCTGTTTTAAGAGTTTTTTTCTGTTTTATGAAGTTGGTGATTGATTGCAAACCATGGCAAATTGCTTCTGCATGATCCAGAAATGAATGTAGAAACCTGATGGAGCTTCATCACACATACTGTGAAGCACACACATACCATGCAGGACATCTATGTTAAATTGTTCCCTTTGATTAAAAAAAAAGAAGGATTGCTGTGGGAAATAAGAGATAAAGATAATCCAGCCCAAAACTAAACACCTTACTAAATGACAGAAACACAACAGAAAAAAAAGCATACCAGGATGATTTCCCAATCTTTATTTTCTAAAGCAATTTCACTTTTCTATTATAATATGCTACTTTTTGAAGTTAAAAGATCTCACTACCATCTCCTATCTTCATCTGAAAACTCATAATTCACTTTGGTGCTTTTATTACCATCATGTAGACTCTTGTGATTACAATTTATTTCTCCAGCACCCATTAGAGATAGAGACCCATTCAGTAGCATTCATTCTGCCTAGAATATGCATGTCTTTTGACAGCACTGAATGCTTATGAATTATGACTTCTTAATCTGGTAAATAAATTTAAGAACATTCTAGTCTGTTTTCTGCTTAAAAAAAGCATTCAAACAGATCGGGAACAAAATGTTATTTATTTATTTAAAAAAAAGAAAAAAAAACCCTTTTCTTTAATATAGTACAACTCAAATGGAGTCTGTCACATTGCAAGTCTCAAGGCACTTCACAACTTCCAGCAAAAGCTGAGAAACTCTAGTTAGATATGACATAGAAAACAGATTTTTTAACTACTATCTTGTGTCTTAACATAGTAGTTGAATCTCAAAGAACAGAACAAGTTCAAGAACACAGTAGCAATTAGAACTGAGACTCAGAGGACTCTTGAATTCAGGGTTAGAAGCTGGCAAAAGTCTCCCTTCAGGGCAAAAAGGATTTACTCAAAGACAATATCCCAATCTGCCTTTTGTTATACAAGCTGATTGCTTACAGAATAGCATTAAAATCCACATGCTACACAAAAAGACAGCTCTAATAATAGAAGCAGTGTATCAAAGAAATGCAGAAACTAATACAATTTCTACAGCAATCGAAAAGCAGCAAAGGCATGGATTTTTCTGTCTGGTCAACACACATCTACTGGCAATATTATCTCTATTACCCACAATCTAAATTTCTTCAGAGAGGAATCTTTTTTCTTTCATCATTCCTTGCAGGATCAGAACAACACAAAAACAAAACAAAAAGCTGAAATTTTATAATAGCCTCTTCATTGATATTATTTTACAATCATTTGGGACATGAAGTTTTATAGTAAAATAGCCAACAGATTCAGAGAAGCCATAAGAAGAAATAGTCGTTAGTCACAAATATTCCAAGGTCAGTTTGTCTGTCCCTCTATAAGACAGAGCAAGTCCATATAAGGCTGCGACCTTGAATGGTAAAAATTCATATCAAGCTTTTAACTCCAAACATTTTGCAAGCTGATATGCAAAGGAATTTCTTCATGTAATAACAAAATGGCTCTTCCTCTGAAAAAGTAGCACCGGACATGCCAGGACAAAAATGAAAGAGAGTGTGTGTGTGTGTATCTGAAAAGTCCTTATAAGTGATTGTCTGACACATATATGGTACTTCTGGAAAATAATCTTTTGAGAAATATTGAAGTTAGACATAAAGACTGACATATTTAAGTACTGCACAGTGTATCCACAGTTGACATCCCAAATAATATACTTTTACTGCCTTTGTTCTGCAAGTTCCAATGCAACTTGTTTCGTTACCTCCTTGTCATACTACCATCGCCACTAGAGACTTCAATTTCAAATGGAAGACCAAAAGAGTACTGATTTGTTTTTGAATGTCATCTAATATCTGCTGAATTATTCACTGGCTGGAGAGAATACTCACATGGGCTAATGTACCTCACACGTGAACATCTGTGCTACTATTCCCAGGTCAGCTAGGCCATGGAAAAGCAAGTGGTAGCCCCAAGACTCTTACTATGTCATTACACAGTAACAAATACTGTAGCCGTGCTCTTGCTTGAGGGTAGCAATAGATAGGGATGCAAAGCACTGAGATTTCTGCCTGGTTTTGTGATTTCTCCAGAGCCAGCATCCTCCACAGAGCAGAACTCTTCCTTCCCACATTCTCTGTTGAAGGAAAACACCATCTCTGCTGAGCATTGCTGCATTGTTCCAGTTTGCACCCCAAAAATTCTTCCCTCTCAATGGGATGCAGTGTGGAGCAATACCAGAAAACATTTTTTACACAACATATAATCCTTTTCACTTCAGTATTTGACTGCATATCTAGCATGAATGGGAAAGCAGTAGATATACCAACTATTTGTATAGCATCTCTTTGCAAGAAATACATCAAATACTTTTCCTGAAGAGCCACAGTACATTTACACCACTTTCAGATTCCTTATTCTACTCTACAGCAAACATTAATAAATAGAAACACTGACAGTGTGGCAACTTCAGCCACCCCTTACAGACCTGTGTAGCCCAACTGTTTGGAAACCTTTCCTTTCTACATTCACTTAACACTATGCATAATAACACCCTGCCTTGTGACTGAAACCTCCATGTGTAACTGAAATACAGCTTAACCATCACTATCTGCATACGTGTTTAATTAGCTAGAATTAGGCAGAAATGTGGCTGGAGAATTACTACTGTGCCAGCTGCTTGCTCTTTGGGTTTTCTCTTTTTTGCAATCGTCTTGCTGCCAGAAAAGCATCTCATTGTTTAATGAAAGTTGATCATTTTGGTAATTAAAACCAAGTAGGTGCCTTGCAATTCTTGAAGACGCTGCACAAACCCAAAAGTTAAATGCTGTTTTCAAGCAGAAACTTGAAGAGAAATTGTAGCCTCTGAAAAGGTGTAAAGACACAGACACTAACCTTACCAGCTGGAAATGTTAAATTCCTCTTTACAAACTAGGCTAATACCCCTTTGAAATTGAAATGTTTACTTATATACCCTACTTTTTGATGAATCCCACATAGGAGATTCAGGATTACAACCAGTCTATTTCCAAATTAAAAATAAATTAAGAAATATTTACTCTTGAAAAAGATGGGACTGCATTTTATTACATTCTGTAGTAATACTGCTTAGGAGAGATTTCTTCTCTTCCACAGCTCCCAGGCAGAACCAGCCATTTTAAAAGGATTATTTTAGTGCCTTGCAAATCAAGCTGTGAAGTGTTAACAAGACAACAACGTAAGCCTCAGCTAAAGAGAAGTATTTATTTAGCAGAGTCTTATTCGCATCTACCTTTCACAAGCAGGAAGCCCGCTCTGTCGGCAATAGCAGTTCCACAGAGAAAGGCTTCTTTTGCCTCTTTTGAACTTATTTTCACTCTGTAGTTTAATACAGCTACCACCTGAGAAGAGATAGCTAATGCTCACAGACACTAGCAAAATGTCACAAATGTAGTGGGCTTCACTTTAAGCAACACTAAAGCAAATAGAAGTTTATGCACCTCGCAGTACATTTTTTCCCTAAATTTGTTGCAGGTGTCGTACCTTACACATTTCTAATTATCAATCACAAAAAAAAAAAAAAAATCAGAAGCTCTGTTAATCTGAGGAGTCTCTGAAGTCATCCTTTCACATTCTTCTATAAAAATCTTAAAATCAGGGTTTTTTTGACACATACAATAACAGCACTGGCCACCAGTTTTGTACTCTAATCCACTGCACTGAGAGCTTCCTCACATCAGGCAACTGCCCACTGAGTCCACTGTATCAAACCATTCTCCTTCTTAAAGACTAAATCCAATCTCCTGGCAGCCCCTTCTCCATTAATTTATCTAAAAACACCTATGTCAGACACATTTCGGCCTTTGAAGCACATAAACAATGAGTTTTAAAGGCAAGCGTTAGACTAGAGTCCTAGTTCCAGTTCATTCCAGCGTTAGAGGAGCCTGAATATGGTATTTTCAAAGATGTTACCTCTAAGTCTTTAATTTTTTTATTACCTTAAAATACTTTTCTGAGATTGAAACATTTTCTCCCATCTGTCAAAATATTGCCAGCAGAATAAAGCTGGTAGTAATTTGTCAAAATATTTAATTGCAAAAGAGATCTTAAAATCAAGCCCAACTCCTTGAGCTACTTAGAATATAAGCTGTCAAAGAGACAAAATGTTTTCAGAAGAGTTTGAAGGATTTTGCTATAGTCATGATAAAAGTGTTTTAGCAAAAGACTAATGCAAGTAGGAAATGCATAGACAGTGAAAACTGAGTTTCCAATTTTTGCCTAAAGCTACAGTTTCCAAAACATAACTTAGATAATGAAAGTTACAATAGGTGCTCCAGGGAAACTAAATATACCACCAGGCAAACTGCTTCTCTTCATTTACATCTCCTCAGAAGTAAAAAAATACAAACAATGGCAACAAAAAAACCATAAAATAACAACAACAAGGGCAAACCAACCCAACAAAACAAACAAAAGCCCCAGGAAAAAAAATATAAATAAAAGCACTTATCATTAAGATTTTCAACAGCTATCCACCAGGGAAAAGCAGAAGTCAGAAATACATTGTTCCATTACCCTATTTCCATGCTTTTGATATATGCATTTAAAACATACCAAAACTTTTAGAGAATATTAAGGCCGTGAAGTTAAGCACTTTGAAATTACAAGAATTTTGGATTACGATTGTCTTGGACATTTTAATTTGGCTGCTGTTTTTACATGCAGTACAGCAAAAATTTTAATTCTTCCAATCCTTCTCTCAGGGATGAATGCTACTCATTTAAGAAAAAGCTTTTATGATCTTTTTATTTTTTCCTCTGTTCAGTGATTAAGGTTCCATATTTAGTTTATGGAACATTATCTACAGCCTCCTTTGAAAATAAAAAGTATTCACTTCTTCAATAAAACCTTCAAGGAAATCACATTGAAACACATTTTACCTTTTCAACATCCCTCCAGTACAAGAGGATCCTCTACACTGTGGATGCTGAGGGGAGTCACCAGCTTCCTTTGCAGACCAGTTTTCTCCCAGTCAGGCCCTTTGCACCTAAGCTCTGCTCAGTGCTAGCCCCAGTCCCATCACACTGCTCCCCTGGGCCCATCTCCTTGCCTGGGCAGCCCCTCTACCACTCCAGCTCCCAAATTAACACCCTTACTAATCTACCTTTAGTTCCCTGTGGGTGCTTTATTAGCACGTGGAGTTAACATATCATATCTTTACCTGCCAGTTTTTCAACAAAAATTTTACTCAACCTACTCTATTGCTTTTCCAAATAGCAAGTTATTTCAGACCTAGAAATACTACCCATTATAAGAAAAAAAAAAGCCCTAAAACTAGGACATGTTACATCACCATGATAATGCCTTATGAATTCTGGGTTGGATCTGCCCAGCTTACCTAAGGTAACTGCGTGGACCCTGGGGTCCTGCAGGAACTTTTCCACTTCTACACAGAACTGCAGGGCTGGGAGTTATTCCATACAATTTAAAGGAGTCCCATGAGCCTTTCCAGGCTATTGAAACCTCCCCAGTTGGCTTCACAGATCTTAGAATTGTATAGAAGTCCTGTATCAGATCCTCTTGAAGCACTTTTCCATCTGTATGCTTCACCTCAGTTCACCTCAGAACTAAACTGGAACTTGAAAAGGTTCTTGAAGAACTGCTTTTTTGCATTGTGAAAGACAAAGGAATCCTCAGTAACTCCTTTAAGTCTGGGCTTTGCAAAAGCTTCTACCTTGTGTCAGAGGGGCAGGGTAGATGTAAATGTCTTTCCCTGAACCTCCTTGCAGAAGGGTCCCAGCCATTTCATACAATGTGAGATTTCCCATATAATCTTTTTCTTCTTCTTCTTCAAAGTATAGGTTTTTTTAACTTTCCCTGTATTTTCTGGCTATAGCTGCATGTTCAGAGTCTCTAACAAGCTCCCGTGAAAGCACCTGAAGGGTAAAGAAATACCTGCCAACAAAAAAAAGGCTGGACTCTCAGGTTTGGCTTTAGGAAACATTAGTGAGAAGAAAATCTCTCTTTAACTGCACTATAGAAAAAAGCTTCTGGGATGATGCAACTTACACTCCCCTTCTTCAGAAGCACATCTAATGGTGTGTGACTCCACGTGTAACGTTCCACAAAATCTCCAGGGGTGCGAGTTGGTTTTTGTTTTGTTTTTCCTTTGAGGGGGGAAGGATGTTAAGCCAGCCAAAACAAGGAGCAGGTTATTCACATGAAATCAATACTCTGAGAACCCCACAGTGAAAGCAGCACGTGCCTGACAGTGGTTTAGTTTTCAATAACTGCAGAAAGAAAGAATCTGTTGTACGCACCATAAGGTCAACGGAAGCAGAATTTGACCTTCAAGCTATGGAAGATGTATTTTAGAAGAGCTTTATATCCCAAGATATCACTGTAATAGACAATACAAGAGATGACATGGGTTTTGCTACTGAACTGTGACTTGCCTAGTACAGCAGATTTTGAAAGACACACTTAATAAAGCTAATCTGGTTTTGCAACTTCCAAAAAATACTGGTTTTCTGTTAAACCTATTCATTCTTACACATTAATTTCTGAGAATCATATTTGAGGGAGAAAGAGAAAGGGTAACTATAACTGACTGAATCAAAAAGCTTAATTTCCCTGAAAGCGGTCACATTTCTAAGCTTTTGCAAAAGCTGCTTATAGCTATGTATTTCATTTAAATTAAATAAGTAAAAAAGGCAGCTAAGGAGACTAAAACAATATACAGGCCACCATGCTTGTGTCTCAGCTATATTTCTGCTTATCTAGATATTTAAAGGTTTTTCAAAATACCATATATTGTACTGTTCTCAAAACAGAGCCACATATCTGAACAGCAAACTGCCTAATTCAGCCTAAGTTGCTGGTGGCCTTCCTTGCTGCAAGGGCACATTGCTGGCTCCTCTCCAACTTGTCCACCAGGACCCCTTGGTCCTTTTCTGCAAAGATGCTTTCCAACCAGTTGCCCTGCGCCCAGGACTCGTGCATGTGGTTATTCCTCCCCAGGTTGAATTTCAACAGAGAAATGCAAAGTCCTGCATGACATTGCTGTCAGTCCATTTCTCCAACCTGTCGAAGTCCTTAATGAATCTTTTAAGCAATACTGGCACCAGTTATCAGCCTCTGTGGTACTCTACTGGCTACTGGCCTCCAGCTGGATGGCAGGCTGCAGATTACAACTCTTTGAGTCTGGGAGCTCAGCCAGTTTTCAGTCCACCTCCCTGTTCACTTATCTGTGCATACTTCATCAGTTCATCCGTGAGAATGTTATAGGAGACAGTGCTGAAAGCCTTACTGAAGCAGAGATAAACAATATCCACTGCTCTCCCCTCAGTCATTTAGCCAGTCATTTCATTGCAGGAGGCCAGTCAAGAAGGTTGGTCAAGCATGATTCTTCTTCATAAAGCCACGCTAACTACTACTAATCATCTTCTTTTCCTTCATATGTTTAGAAGCGACTTCCAGGATTATTTGCTCCATCACCCTCTGTAGGACCAAGTTGAAGATGACCAGAATGTTGGTCTCTATATCTTCCTCCTTGCCTTTTGTGGAAACAGAAAGAATGTTTGCTTTTTCTCGGTCCTTGGGAACCTCTCTCAGATACGACAGCCTTTCAAAGATAACCAAAACTGGCCTTCACAATGATATTGGCCAGCACCCTTAACTCACAGCCCTTCAGCTCCCATGAACTTTTATATGTCCAGTTTGTTCAAGCATTCCCTGATCCTCCTCTACAGAGGGTCAGTCTTCAGTGCTTCAGACCTTCCTACTCTTCCCAAGGGCCTGGGATTCCTTATCAACAAGGACAGAGGGGAAGAAGGTATTGAGTATCTCAGACTCTTCCATGTTCCCTGTCACCAGATTCCCAGCACCATTCAATAGTGGGCTCACATTTCCTCATTTTCTTCCTTTTGCGGTTGATATACCTGCAGAAGCTCTTCTCATTGCTCTTGTTCTTAATTGTCCCTTGTCAGATTCAACTCCAAGTGAGCTTTGGCTTTCCTAACCCAGTATTGGGTTAGGATAGGAGTCCTTGTTTCTCCAAAGTCATCTGTCCCTGGCTTGACCTCTTGTACACTTCCTTTTTATGTTTGATTTTTGTTAGGAGCTCCTTGTTCATTCCTGTAGGCCTCCCAGCACTTTTGCTTGACTATGTAGACACCAGTAGGGGTTGTTGCTGAGGTTGGATGAGGAGATCCTTGAAAAAAATCAACCAGCTTTCCTTGACCCCTCTTCTCTCCAGGACCACATCTATTTCAATTGTGGTGCAGCTCGGTAAGAGGGCTTGTGCACTTGGTGTGCACACAGGCACAAAGTCATTAATTCCCTGGGTGTCCCAGAAACTCCCCAGGCAGCTCTCTACAAAGATGAGAGAAAAGAACGTATTTGCAACTCTACCTGCAAATACCTCAGTATTTGATGAATTGCTAAAGGAGCTTGCCATGTGGGAATTTTGGACGGTTCTAATGATTCCCCCAGGCAGGTCCTGCTGTGCCTTGACAAACTCATCTGCTTTAACGTGCTGATTAACATTCTGAATGGAGTCTCCAGACATTCCAGAGAGACACTCAGGCCGTTTCTGCAGCAGAATTAACTGAATTGCACATAGATTCATAGATTAGAGGCTTGCAAATAAGTGAACTGTTCCTCTGAATGCAGAAATGGTCACATTCAACAGGCTTTGTAGTTGTTTATCTTACCTAGATTTTTCTAGATCATCTAGATCATCTTCTTTAGACATGATCTGTACATAGATGAAGATACTCTTCAGCAATAGAACATGCTACAGAGGTCACATGGAACCCCAAGCCAGCTGGGTTCCAAGAATTCAGTGGAATGGTGTTTTGGGGAGTCTCATACAAGCCAGCTAAGACACTGTTGCAAGAAGCCACCATTCAGACCAGCAACTGATTGCCCTGTTCAAGAGATTTGATAGCTGGGGGAGTCTGTGCAACACACTGTACTATGGGACACTCCAATACTGCCTTCATTTCTTTTCACTGCGCAAGTCCATGACTCGCAAAGCCATCACCAGCCACAGACCCTTCATCATTATGACTTTTGTTTATTTACCAGTATCAGTACTTTTTAGGCACCTGAGATGTCAATGTAGAACATGAAACACAGACACTGGATGCAGGAACTGTCATTACTAAAACACGCTACAGGTGCAGTCACTAAACAAGACCAAGGAATGAATGTGATCAAAATTTGCATATATAATGAATGAATTGCGTTCCTGCTTCTAAAGTAAAATATCTCTCCGCATTATGCACTTATATCACCAGACTATTATGATGATCTGAAACATGCATATGACAAGATATGCATATAAAGTACTTTGTGCAGGCACTCACAACCAAATCCTTCAAATCTCCTTGTGCGTTGAAGGGACAGAAGCAGATCACTGCCTTTATAAAAAACACCTCGCAGACAGCCCCCAGTTTGAGATAGGAATAAAAACTTGATTGATATGTGACTACGTGAAGAAAATAATGAATTGGAAAACTGTCATCATTACACAAATATATACATAAAAGCATATACAGCTCTGCAAACAATGCCCTTTCTTTCATAAATGCATCTTTTCAGCCTTTTCCTTTCTCTACCGACAATGTGGTCACAAATAAAAGTTCTGTAACAAATAATGCTGTAAATATTCCACAAGTACTTTTAGAAGACAGCAGAGCCATAGACAGATTTCAACTCAGGTTGCTATTGGTGGCTGCCTAGACTTTCCTCTTTAGTTTATTTCACTTTTAATAAGTTTTAAGTTATTGAAAAGCCTAGCTCCATGTCTGACGAATAAATATCTGAGTACTAAATTACTTTACAAGACAACTGAGGAAAGTCTTATTATAGCACTCCATCGTTGTTATTATTAGTATATTAATTGAAATAGTTAAGCATCAATTTAATGTTTCTTTTACAAAGCTGAATGCAAAAGAAATTTTAGAGAGGAAAAAAACCACGTAAAAAAGTAAGACTAGCTATATCTTAAAATACTACAGGGAATAAAAATTACTGTTCACATACACTGAATCCAGAGATGCAGAGATTTGATACAGTCAATGTAAAGAAAATCTTTATGTAAATTTCAATTCCTTTACCTGCTTCCACCATAATCTTTATCTTGTACTATACAACCTCAATACATCAAAAATAAGTGGTTTTGACAGAATTGAGATAGTTCTTATAATATTTCAGCTTTTTTCAGTTGTGCTAATCGCTTTATGTTATGAAACTGCAACTCTGAATGTTGAAATGGAATTATAATATATAATTACGGAATTTGTGTGCTAGTTTTTTATTATTATTTTTTAAATAAATCAGTGCAATAGCTGCATGGATCCACATTTAGAAAAATCTCTACCTACAGCATGAAAACAAAAATTGTCTCTGATAAAGCCTGACAGACATTTATTACCAAAGATGATTTTACAAGATTTAGGATTTAATTAGCTAGTCCTTCAGATGTACTTCAAGGCCTGGACACCAATTCACGTACCTCACTGCTGTTGCCTTGGACTGAGTTAATCTACTAAGGAAAATGCAGTTTTACTAAATGATAAATTATTTCGCCAAAGTAACCCTCTTGGAAAAGACCAGGAAATAGTTCAATTGTTCAGAATATTTTTTTAATAGAAATATGAAGGAATTAAAACTTATTTTAAATGCTTAGGCGTTGTGCTCCCTTATTTTTCCAAATCAGATAAGTTTTGTTGCTCACTGTCAAGTTTCTAAACAAACGACATTCATTGACAATATCAATCCCCATTAAAGGCAATTCAATTGGGGAAGAAAACAGAAGTAGTTATGACTGACATGGTATTTTTAAGTAGGGTAAAAATTATTAAGACAAAGTGAAATGACAGAACTGCCCTATTTAGGAAACAGTGTTCTGTTCTTTGTCGTTACCAAGCAGGGAATGGGTCTATGGTGCGAATGACAGAATTTGTAACACTGTTCTGGGATTCCAGAGCAGATAAAAAGCAGTGCAGACAAGTATTTGTCAAACAAACACAGATATCACGTATTAAGACGTATGAATAACTGTAATCTAGTATTGCATTCCTTATCTACATTAATACACGAAGTGGGATGAAGCAGAAAAAGGGCAAACAAAAAAATAAACCCCCTGCTCGGCTGGCTTCCAGTCATTCGGCACCATTAAGACACCTCTCATAAGCATAAATCGCACCCCAAACACTTTGTTCCCAGTAGTGCAAAAAGGCATTTTGAGGGGAAAAAAAAAGTCAAATACATCTATGTACAATTGCTATCAAACACCTTTTAAAAACCTGGAAAACAACACACCGAAGCATCATACAGGGAGAGTATTCCTTCATCACACCCAAATACACAGCTATACTAGAAGTACGAATAAATTAACCTTGAATTTTCTGACTCGGTAATAAAAAAAATAAATCTATTATATGTAACACAGCAAAATACTTTCCTAACTGTTACAAATTAGAATTAATGCGTGATTAAAAAGGTATTTCTTATCATCAAAATATGTATGGAAAAAGTGTGTATGTGCTGCACTGAATATGTAAGGAAATATATTTCAGCTGATGCTGCAAAGGAAGGAAACAGACCTCAGTCACAGGACACAAACCCATCACTCGCGGGTGCCCAGGGGAGAGGGTGAAGTTCCCCATCTGCTTAATGCAGAGAACAAAGCCCATCCAAACCACAATTCATTCAGATTTGCTACTCACAATTCAGGGAAAATCAGGAGCCGTTACCCTAAGCAGACCAAAGACTTAAGGAATAGTACTTTTGTATGAGTACAGCAGTTTATTTTACTTCATTAATCTCATCTTATTCAGTTTTTACCAATCCTTCAATGTATCTTTAGTATTAAAGATGTTCATCCTTTACTGCGCTTGCATCACGTCGCTATGAGCAAGTGCAGCACCTGGATTCAGAAAGGGGTCGGCCAAAATCCCAAACCATTAAAAATTAGTTTGTGCTTTTGTAGCTTCATGTGTCTCTAAACCCACAAAGCTGTGAAGGTTACTTTTAATTACAAAAGGCACCATCAAGAATTTATTACATAAATCTTTACGACTCTTTACAAGATCTACCCACCAACTGGGATTTATCCGTCCTCGTCTCAGGCAAATTTTGGTGGTAATATACAGGTCTTACCCACAATGCCCATCTGTAAGTCCCAGCTGAAGTAGTGCAAAGATTTTATTTTTTTTTTCAAGTTTGTTTCTTTGTGGTTTTCTTTTTTGAAGACAGCAGTTATTCCTCTTGCCACTGAAACGCAAGGCAAGTAATGGAATAACTGCCAACTTTTGCTGCAGAGATTTATCTTCAGGAAAGTACTGTCTTTCCTGCACCACTATTTGGAATGAGAAATACTTAGGAACTCCCTCAACAATTCCCAGACAAATGCCTATCATCCCATTAGCAAATGCCCCGCTCCACAGGAAGGCAGGTAAAGCAAGAAACGGGAAGTGTGGAGTCCTTTCCAAACTCTCCTGCTCCCACCACTGGGGTCTGGATTGGCTACTGCTAATTTGGGCTCTGCTTGCTCATGGGTTTTCTCCAACCAGAAGCATCACCCACAGTCACCATCCCCTTTCAGGGACGTCTGCCCTGCTAACTATGAACTGCTTACTCTGAAAATGAGTAATAATCAAAAGCTTAGTCTCGTAACACACCACTTCTTCAGCTCCGTTTGTGCCACCGGACTCCAAAGGGAGGGATTCTTTTTAATCACCCAAGAAAGAAAAGAATTTGTATGCAAACAGAATTAAGGCATTGGTAAACCACACCAGTTGAATGTGGATTCATTAAACAGGGCTGTATCTGAGGACTAAATTAGGCATAGGGAATAGAAGGAATAAAAAAAATATCTTAAAATGTGATAGGGTCCATTTACGCTCCTAGATGAGATTACTTTTCTCTACAATACATTACCCAAAGGCACTTCCAAAACTGAGGGAGTATATTATATGGCACTAATCAGAAGTTTTTTTCCTAATTAGGTCAAACGTTGAAACAAAATCTTGAAATCTTATGCAGTGTTAAAACAAAACAAAAACCTCCTGAAAGCAGTATAGCCAAAGTGCTAATCACTTTCTAAAATATAAAAGCCTTCTGCATAAACATTAAATATAGCACCTTAAAATGCACAGTCATACACCTGAGGCTGTTCTTTCACTGTCATTTCAATTCAGTTTTTAATAACCAACTGCATTTTAATTAGCTGAATGACTTTATTTGCATATACAGTTGTTTAACTTCAAAGATTGACTTGTTTAACATTTAATTTTTTCTGACATCAAAACATCCCCAGTTCCAAATGGTCAGGCATATTTAGAATCATAGAATTGTCTAGGTTGGACGGTCAGGCTAAGATTAAGATCATCTAGTGCAACCATCAACCAAAACCCCATCACTAAACCATGGCTCTAAGCACTACGTCAACCCGTCTTTTAAATCCCTCCAGGGATGGTGCTTCAACTGCTTCCCTGGGCAGCCCATTCCAAGGCTTAATAACCCTTTCAGTGTAAAAATTCTTCCCAATATCCAATCTGAACCTCCCCTGCTGCAACTTGAGGCCATTTCCTCTTGTCCTATCGCCTGTGATGTGGGAGAAGAGACCGACCCCCACCTCTCTACAACCTCCTCCTACAATTTAGACTTGAGGGACACGTTCTTTCTTTAGAAGAAAATTACTAAGGCAAAGGTTGGGTTTTTTTTTCCTCATTTTATTTACAATAAACATATTTTTGATTAACTGTGCCTAAGAATGAGGTGTTGTGGGGAAAGACAGTGAAGGTACTAACACAACTGAAGAAGAACTAGCTTTGCTGCCAAACTTCAGAAGAGACGATTCTGATTTCAGGTCCCAGGCAAACACCACTTACACACTGTCCTTCAGGTACTGTCCCAAACTGCACCTAACTGCATATTCAGAAACCAAAAATCTCTGGAGTAGGGTATGTTTTCTAAATAAGCCATTATTCTAAAGTATAACTGAAGATTATCCATTATTATGCTCATGCTTTCTTTCAGAATTCAGAAACAACGTCCCCACACGTTTGTAGATGAGTACAGAAGGGAGGGGTTGCCATGGATTTAAATGGAAATATCCTCACCCTCTCTGAAGGCACAGGCAATAAAGCCCTGCCTGCCTTCTGGGTGAACTCAAAGCTCTTTGACTGCAATTAGGACAGCACTGAACCCTTGCTGCTAAAAAATAGGTTTCTATTAGCTTGGGCATCGTACCAACCCAGCTTTCTGTAATCTCAGGATGCAGAAAAGCACCATCTTCCAGCTGTTTGCAGCATGAAAACAGTAAACACACATCTGCCTGAAAAGGCCATATTGACTTACTGATGCTACAGCTCGAAGTGCAAGAATCAGGATTATAAATTTTGCTGCAGTATAACTGATCGGGGAATGATGACTGGAAGCAGCTGAATCAAATCTGAAAACTAATAAAACACATGAAATATGAAGAATTTTCATTAAAATGGGATGGAAAGAGGTGGGTAACTTGCTGGAGAGTACCAGCACTGTACTTTGGTCTTGAAAATAGAGCCAAAGTAGCTTCCCGAAGAAGGCGAGATTTCGGAAGGCCCAAGGGTAAGTTACAGCTTTACCACCCAAGAAAGCAGCTTAGTAATGCATTATATCCAAACTGGCCCAAATTGTGCTTCAGCAACAGCTTCACATAAATGAAGGGTATTTTTTTTAATTTTTCATGAGTTTGTGGGGCTTTTTTTTGATCTATAATATGGAGGGTTTGGTCTATAATAAGGGAGGGGTTTTTTATTTATTTATATGGGAATAAAGAAAAATTCCAGACAAGCCAAGCCACGATGTCTTACACAGAATGTAGTAAAATACAATACTTGCATGACACAGCCTGCATCCCTGTTAATATAATTCTTTGCAAATAAGATAGCAGATAAACAATATTCTTGTATAATCATATAAAACCAGAAACAGAGTCTAGGACGCCATCTTGCAGAAGGGATAGATTATTATTACGGTGAAGAATACTTGAAGGAAGAGTGTTCTTTGGAAATGAGAGGGTCCTACCTATGTGCACAACACAACATTACTCTTTATTTTCTTCACATACATAACCTGTATGTATTAAGTGTCATTTATGTCATAGAATAACGTGTCATTTTTAAGACCAAGTCAAATTCTGGAATGATTCCATATTTCCCCTCTCAAGTTCACTTATCCCGAGTTGAATACAAGGCACCAAACATGGTTTTGTAAAATAGTATGTAAGGTTCTACACATTTGCTTTGGTCTACAAGTATGTGTTCAAGCATGAAAAATAACCTAAGTTAATTAGCAAATAACAAACTTAAGGAAGAACAGTCTTCAGCAGACACACTCCCAAGCTTTTTCATGCCTTCACGGAAAATAAAGTAGCTTTCCTAATTCAATCTCCACACTAAGTATTCTGAGTAGACATGCATGCCATTAGAGAGAGAAGGTTTTAGTTATAAACCATAAATATTCATTAAGGAACTATCGCTTGGCCTTTTCCAACAAATACATGTCTGAGAAAAGATTACTTTCTGTAGAATTTGTGCCAATTTATTATTAAACAGCATTCAACTGTACATAAGATTTCTAAATGCAGCAATTCAGAGTAAGTGAGTATATAAAAGGATAAATCTGGTTCACGCAGTCTAAAATCTTCTTCACAGTCTGGGAAAACACTACAACAGGGGAAAAAATTCAGGAGAAAAATCTTCGTCTGTCTATCAAAGATTCTCCTGGCATAACTTCAAAACTTTACTCCCACTTTCCTATACGTTTTGATGTAAAAGTTCATCCTTTCAAATCATCATGTTAGACTAAGCTAGCAATCTTGCTAGAATATCTGCAAACAGAAAGCTGTGAAAGCATAAAAAATGGTTGAGATCTCCAAAACATGCTTATGACCTTGCATCTTAAAATTCAAAATTTTGTTTATTCTTAAATACTGTGTTCAGTTCATTTGCCTAAAATAGTTTGGTTGCAGACCTCTTTTCTTCCCTCCTTTCCCTATGAAGACAGATAGGAAAAGAACTGTATCTATCTATATATATATATATTAAAAATTGTATATGTATAAATAATATCATACATTAAATGAATAATGCTGTTCACAGTTATTCAGCAGCGTACTATTTATTTCCAAATTATTCAGTTAATATTTTTTGCTGTATGAAAACAAGGTACTAAGTCCTGCAATCTTTCTGTCTTATTTGTGCAAAATGCATAGAATTTGCCAACAGACCCCATGTGAAAGAAGTCTCCCAAGTCGTACAATTTCTTAAGTAACAGCAGCAATAACAATCTTTTGCATAACAAAGATTTGACAAATAACAAGTTATTGAAAAATCTACAGTTACCGAGATTATGAATTACAGAATCAACAGGATTGCTTTCATTTACGAAGCCAAAAGTAATTATAAATAATGAAATAAGAGAGCTCTAGTAACAGCCTTGGTTAAGAGTATCAAATTAATGAGCTGAGCATAAACTAAAGAGTGGCCAGAGTGATAATTGTCAGCATCTGCTATTCCACTGCAATTAGATATTAAATCCAATTTAATATATGATACAGGGGGGGTTAAGCTTTCTCACAGAGTCTTACACTCTCCTGCTTCCTCTGCCTTTGAATACAGACATGCAATGATCATGCCATCCAATAGTGGACAAAAAGGTTATGATCAAGAATAAAATGGCTTACCAATACTCATGGCACAAGAAGTGCCATTCTAGACAGAAATTCACATAGGAGAAATGCTTTCCAGCCTCTATTAAAATATTCTCAAGTCATTATTTAACAATTTAAACTCTGTTCCTCCAGAATTCCTGCATACTACTCAGACTAACTCTGTTCTGTTTCATCTCTCAGCCACACTGGGTAAGAAACTGGATCAATAAAATCAAATCACACTACTCAGTGAATTGTCTTACTGACAATTCTCTATTAACTCTTAAAGCTCACACTGCCAGAATGTGTGCAGACATTATTGGGATACAGAGGAAGCAACTTAGAAGGTCCAGAGAAGCTATAAACCATTACTATTTCCTACAAGCTACAAACCTTCCAAACCCGACTAACCTGGGCTCCATAATCATTGAAAAAAGTGCCGGGAAATATCAAACTCCACCTTTATCCTAAACACAACTGAAGTTACATTTCCTGTGAGTGCTGAGACACTGAAGGTGGGAGTGCACCATGGAAATAATATATAATTCTGGTCGTAGCCCATATGTTCTTTGCTCTCCACAGTAACCACAGAGGATGACAAACACAGGCTGGACCTTCCAAATACCTACGATGGGGAGGGAGATTACGGGAGATGAAGCAAAGGAATGTGCAATTGCAACAGAGACATTCTGATGGATCTCCTGAGTATCTTCTCCTATAAACTGTGAAATCCTAAACAGCTTCCTTTCTTCCATGTGCCTCCAGAAAAGGTTATATAGATAGCGCGATATTAAAGACCCTCCCTCACCCTTCCTCCCTTCTGACCTCCTCCCACCTAAAGATGTATTATGTGTTCAGATTTTAGAAACATTTTTTTTAATGCAGGTCTACCTAGAGCACATTGCACAGGAACTGTCCTACCTACCCTCCCACTTGGAGCAGTGGGCATGGACAGTATGCTGACTTACCTTGCATTTAATCTATTAAAAAAAACAGGTAGCACTTAAAGTAGTCTACTGATTCGCCAGTCAGAAGTTTGATTTTAAGATCTGACCTGCCTTCTTGTAACATTATTTATTCTATTTATGTTAAGGATACTAAAACAGTACTGTTTTAAACTGGAAATATGTATTTAGGAGGGGGTAGGGGGTGTGCAGCAACCTTTTCCTTAACGTTAACACCACGTAGCACGGAAATGCCACAGAAAAAGTCACCCTGGAATGATTTTACATTTGTTTGCGCACCCTTTCACTTACAACCAACTGCAAGCAAAAAAAAAAAAAAAAAAGAAATGAACTAGAAGAGGAAAAAGTGTCTAACAGCAAGAGCTGTACTTAGCGACAGATCTCACAAAAGTAGGTTTCTTGGCTTGAAAGAATTCCTCTCCACCCAATATTCCGAATCCAATAAAGTTGATTCATTTCAGTGACAGTCAATCGAACAGTTAATATGAACAGTGTCTACACTTGTTAAGGCTATTAACACCACCATTTTTGGCATGGACAATGTAACTATTGCTTCGAGATAAAATATTGTATTTCTATGGCCAAAAAGAGATGGCCTCAGGAATAGCACTAAGCCTGAGCGCTGGAGAGAAGAGGAAAAAGAATTGACAATTCAATACTTGAAAAATTGAACATTAGGTCCCCCATACTATCTGGCTAGAATCTCGTACTTTTAAAACAATCACTTTTAGCCTCCCATTTTGCAGATAATTTAGTACTAACATGTAAAAAAAAAAAAAAAATCCTCTGCACACAGAAGAGCCGAAAACTTATTTTTAGCCTGGTTTCCTAAGGAAATGAAACTTATCCGTTAGACCCTCATCACAATAACTTGTGAATTCATAAAATGATTTCTGCCAGGTCTGAGACAGGGTGTAAAACATGTGAGGTTCCCAAAAATGGCAGCTGGGAGAGGAAAGAAAATTTAACTAATGCTCCCCACTGTAGAGTTGCCTTTGCTAGGAACGAGGGGGAAAGCCCAGGAGCTTCTCCTGGAGATGTCGGAGAGGAGACTGCTGTGGGGATGTTGTTCAAGGGTCTGGGTGGAGGGAGGGGAAAGACTAAGGCTGGGCTTGTTTCATTGGCTTGTTTGCTTTAGCAAAAGCTAGGACTGTTGTATATTTGCTTAATTCCAGTTCAACTGCAAATGAAAGCACAAATTGACCGAATCCCTCATCATGTGTGTCTTGTCACAACTCCACCAGAACTTCTACGAATAGAAGATCCAGCATCAGACACTGCAATGCAGCAAAGACTGAAGTGGTGAAATTTGTCGTTGACATGAATGAGGGAAAAATCTGAAGAATTCCAGGAGGATCTACTGCAGCTGGGGAACTTGGCAAGGCCTAAATGTAGTTACTTCTACCATTTTTCAGTACAAAAGTATAAATAAAACTATAGTAATTTCAAAACCTTATCCTGACCTACCTCATGAAACTTCCAAAACATTTGGCTTAATGGTTTTGTCTTTCCAAAGTAAGTATCTAAATATGAGCAGAAAACATAGTGTTTCTGCAATATCTAATTGCAAAATTACTTCTAAACTATTAATGTAAATAGACAGCTTGCAATAAAATAAAAATAATTAAGGTGTTGACGTGACAATTAAGGTCTTGAATGAAGAACCTGAAATGTATTGTCAACTTCTTAATATGCCTTCTCTAGGAAAAACACCCACTACTGGGGTTTTTTGTTTGTTTGGGGTTTTCTTTGCCAGGAAAAGTTCAAGTACAAGTTCAAGTAAAGGTATTAAGTAAAGAAATATACTGACAATATAAGTTAGAGCATCCCACTACATGAACAATGTTATAGATTCTACACTGATGTGCCCTAGTTTTGGGGTATATTTAGCTACGTCAGAGACATATTATCAATAAGAAATACCTGTAACAGCTGAAACCCTTATCGTAACTTTTGGCTTCATGCTAAGAATCCAGTCTAACTCCCATTCAGACCAGTAAAACAGTCTGGAACCTTCAGACACAGTGCTGCCAAGACACCAGGCTTGAACTTCATACAGACTTTATGATTGACAGGGTTGTTTTGAGCACAGCAAATGTAAAACCAGCTTATTTTAGCCTTAACTATACGTCTTTCACTGTACGATTACTTCTCTTCAGGTTCTGTTGTATTGAGAAGTTAAAGCACTGGCAAGTATTTGCTTGTTTATTTAGGCTGTTATTTAGAATTTTTCATGATGATTATTATTACTAACAGGACCTGCAACAGAAACCATGAGACGAGACTTTTCCAACTACCAAGAAGTGACAGCAACCAACACAGTTGGCTTGTGACTGACAGCACAGCGTAAGATAGACATGGAAGGTCATTTTTAACTCATTGAAAAAACATCAATTAAACTACCTGTTAGACCTTAGGGGCCTACGTTATCTTTTCAACTGTTATTAATTTTTTGTAGTTAGCTTGGAATTTGTCAAGGGAATATACCCCTCTGACCCTGTGTGAAGTCTGTTGCTAAGGCAGGGATGTAACTGTCTAGATTTGTTTACTATGAAGAACGCATACAATCATAACCATATCTTTTCTTAAAATTATGAAAAAAAAAAGAAAGCAATACACATCTTATTCAAATTTTAATCACTGGGGATCACTTCCAATTCAATTTTCATTTTAGATCTCAAAGGAAAGGAACTTACCAGCTAGAGCGTACACGGTCTCGTTTACGTAACTCATGGTGGTGTAGAAAGCTAGTGAGGCTGCTCTGATATTAAAAGCAACAATGAAGGGAAGTGGTTAGTCAACTGGCTGGGTCTGTTATTCCCTCCCACTTCTCACAGCAGTACCTAACTCTGTGGACTCATACTTCAGTTTACCATCCCAGTTCTTCCTTTTGTTGGTTTGTTGTTTTTGTTTTTTTTTTTAAAAAAAATAAAATAATAAACTAAGCGCTACACCAGTTTTGCAGGATTATTACAGTGTTTGAAACCAGATGTTCAATACCCAGAGACCTAATAAGATACGAGATACGACATCCAGCGGTAATAATCTGTGCTTACTTGGAGAAAAAAAAAAATATATATAACCTAAAAGAACCACAAATCTACCTAGCAGTTTTTCCAATTTGCTGCTTTGAACTGAAGCTAATAAAATGCAAAGTGTTCTGCACGAGTGAGGATGGAAGAATAAATCAGCCAATATGCATCATTACTCGAGTTACCCGCCAGACTTGATCTAGCCCACTCTGGAGTCAACGGACAGGGATTTTTATGCAGGCATTTATGCACCTATACATGAAATGGGGATGCTATCTAACAAATTTTTAGTATTCTATAATCACCTCATGCAAGTGAAAGTGACAAAGGGTAATGAGGGACAGAAAAGAACTAAAAATGACATAATTATTTTTTTAATTTATATGTTCAATTTTTTTCCTTAAAGCCACATTTGTTGATGTATTCTCACACACGCATGTATGATTTTTCATTTCAGGTAACAATCTCATTCTCTGGAATTTATTTCAAACTACAGTTTCACTGCTGAGCCATGGTTTTTTCCAATACTCAATGCTTGACATCATATGTAAAAGGAACTTTTACATAGTTGAAATTGAAATTGAATTGAAAGAATGCACACAGTCTCAGTGTCCTGATCTAGTAAATTCCTTTAAACACAAAGAATTTCCACTTTTAGCAACAATATTTGGAAAAAACCAAGACCTCTCCTTTTGTTTTCATGTATTAAGACAGATTAAGACAAGTTGACTAAAGCTGAGCCACAGAAATTGCCCAAGTTTATCTTTACGTTTATGGTCTCATGGTTTTACTCAGAGCTTTCCTTTGACATTTGTAAAGTATGTTAAAGTTTTACTGCCTTAACAATCCAGGGGTTTGGGTGCTTTGAGTACTTGAGAGAAATCATGAACTACATCAACGCTCTGCTTCCCTTCCTACCAAAAAGAAACCCTCACACCCAAATCCCAACACATTTATTCAAACAAATCAGTCAAGTGAAACCTATAGATATACTCCTCCAGACATATAGGAATTGTCTATACCTACAGACATAAAAGGGGAGCAGTGGTTAATGCATGCTAACTATATCCCAAAAGAAAAAATACTACACTGGAACTGACCCCCAAGAAATAACTCTCAGATTATGTCTATTTACTAAATAAACAAGTTATCAGTCAAGCCTCCATGAAAAGCTTTCAACATTTTTCCTGAAGATTCACAAATTTGGGGTCTCAGAGTCATAGAATCATAGAATCATTTGAAGGGACCTTCAAAGGTCATCTAGTCCAACCCCCCTGCAGTCACAGGGACACCTCCAACTAGACCAGGTTGCCCAGGGCCTTATCGAGCCTCACCTTGAATGTCTCCAGGGAAGGGGCCTCAACCACCTCATCACAGAAACTAAATTGGAGTTTCAATTAGTCCTGCATGTGACTCCTTTATATCTGCTTGTGCCTTCCTACAGATTAGGGGACACCATGAGATTGTTCTTGTTACTTAAGTAACTGCCCTGAGTCTAATTACCAATGCTAGGGGTTGCATCATATAAAGAGGATATTATCTCCTGCGCTAGAAGAAACAATTAAAAAATCCTTTCAATATCTGCTGAAATCCCAGGATTCATTTGTAAAGTGGCTTATCACAAAATATAAACTTTAAAAAGCTTTAGGTAGGTACTATTTAAAGATACAGGTTACTGCACTAGAGAGAGTGCAGAAGCATTTCTTCTGCAGTCACGATATACATAACTAATAGATATGGCACATGGCAAACATGCCAGGCATCAGGGCACCCCACACGTTTTGGTACAGTTAACTCCAGTGTCTACTTCTCTGCTCATTCTACTTCTACCTGGGCAAACACTGCTGTGCTTGCTCAGATGTTTCTACAAGGTTAACACCACCACAGCAGAAAATAGAAAAATATCTACGTGCCTCATTGAGAAAGACAAAACGATAAAGTAGGAAAACTGTTGGGTTTTGTATTAAGTACTTGCTTTTCTTCCAGCATAACTGTTTACTATGAAATTATCAAACCGATTTTTAAAAATCACCCTCGTTCTATTGAGAAATCATGATAGTTCTCCTTATTTAAAATAAAAACAAATAAAAATATCTAAACTGTTCCAATCCCCATTTAGAGCAGTTGTTATGCATTACTAAAATTCCTTGAGGAAGTGCAACTTTTACAAATTTGGACAGCTTGTTTCATTTCCCTAAGCTGTTTCTTTATAATATCTTTGCCTAAAGGGTGGGGAAAAAGAAACAACAGCAGAATCTAAAAAAAAAAAAAAAAAAAAAAGTGTTTGTATGGAGCAAGGAGAAACAGCCTCTTTTTAAAACTGACCTTTTACTACTAAAAATTTTGGTCAGTTCAACGGACTTAAAAAAAATAATCTAATTAATTTCACAATGCCAGGGCTGCCCATCCCAAGGTGAGCAGCATAGGTACAGAGGACTTTGGTTTTCTGGTAATTTTTTTTCTTAATAGCAAAACTCTTCCAAGCCTTCCTGATGCCGGAGTCCCAGCAGCACCGCCAGCTGTAGCCCTTTCTGAGGCCGAGAGCTCTGTCAGAGAAAAGCTTGAGAATTATTCAAGATATCATAAATCAACTCCAGCTGTGCTTTTTAAAGACCACCTCGAGGCATCTCTACCAGAAAGACTCAGACCAAATAGGCACTAAATTAAATGAGAACCCTCTTCATCCTGTTTCAGGTCACGCCAGAGCAAATTTACTTTAGAAGGTCTATTTTCAGAGTCTAGAAGACACATGTAACTTGTGTCTGGATGGCTGTTGGTACAGGGGCCTCAAGCTGTTCCTGGATGGAGTCACTCCAAGAAGGTTCAGCGCTGCCTCCTCCATGAACGACAGTCACAAACTAGCGTCTCTCTCTGTTCCACAGCCCCAGCCAGAAAAGAAACCATATTTCGAAGATATTTGTTCTTATATCCTGGATTCTCACTGGAGAATGTGGAAGACACCCTGAGCATTCCAGAACTTCCAAACCTATTTAAGTTCATGTTCCTACATAACGTTTCCTCTTGTGCTCCAATACCCCAATTACATTTGGTTACGTGATCGCCATCGTTCACAGCTGGACTTGAGAAAACAGATGACCAAAGTGTCATATGGCAAGGTGTCACTAAGGATTGTGAACTCAAGGTGAAACTCTTGAAGTGAGACTCACTACACATTTTAAAACATACCTTTTTGCAAATTTTCCTCATATAAACCCATCAAAACCCACAGAGATCAGCACCTCATGCACAAGGCCAAACAAGCGATAACAAAATCCTAACAATTTTCCATCTAACATGCCGTGGTATTTCATTTGCAGAATACTGATGTAATGAAAATCATCAGTCCACTTTTATTTGATATGAAATTATAATATCACCTTTTGTAACGTTTCTCATAACAGCTCTGTGTTCTCCATGCAGAGACACACGTTCTTCATCACACGCTCTAGACGCTTCCTTTCCTCGCAGTGTGAAAGAAGACAAATCGAGCATTAAAAGCTGTTTATGACCCCCCCCTGCTAAAAATGACTGTCACAGGATGCTAAGAGTGAACGAAACTTTACACCAGATGAGATCAGACAGGATGAGCTCTTCTGCCCTCTCACTCTGCAGACTTCAGGGGACGCAGCAGCTATGGAATTAAGCCAAAACACTGGCGTGTAAAGTCAAATTGAACATAGTTTCTCATTGAAGAATACACATTTCTAACGAGGCCCAAAACAGTAAAATTAGCTTCCAAGATCCTTTTAAATCTCCTTTAACTTCTAGATGACATACTGAAAATATGAAAAATGGCCAAAAAAAAAGGTGTTACAGATTTGGTACATAAAGTACTTGCAGCAGTACTTCAATAAACTCAGTAATTTTTTGCATTCCCTTTTAGCCGATTTTAAGGTTTTGATTGTTAGCTTACATATTCCAGATACACCAGTCCAGTGTTTAAAAGAACCTAAAAATAGACCCTCATCATATGAGTCAGAAAAATGAAAAACAAAAGAAATAGAAAATCCCTGGTCAATTTGAAGAACATTGACCTGGTGTAGTTGAAAAAATTTACATTTGCAGAAGGAAAAAAAATGGTGCAGGGGGGATAACAGACTCCCAAGTCTGTTATTTCAGTGTTGGTGGGGAGGGAGATAAAGGACGAGTGTTGCTGCACAGATTCTACAACTGATCTTCATCGTGGTTTTAACATATGGCATGGATGCACAGAGCTCCAAATGAGGAGCATTTTGGATGGAGCTTTTTTTTAAAATCATAAGAATAAACAAGTAAAATAGAGTACTAGAAGCATCTCTACAGAGGGAACACCATAGAAAACACTTTGCTCCCCTTTCTCTCCAAACCCGGTATCAAAATGGTCAGGGAGCACATTCCAACTGCTGATTTTGGTCAGAATACCCCCAAGAGAATTATATCCAAACTGCCCAGATGTCACAGCTAAAGTGGCTAGCAATACTTTTCTATTGTCCTGCCTTTTTGCCAATAATTTACCTATCACTTGAGTTTCCAGGCTGCAGCTGAAATCTGTATTAGGATGAGATTTGGACATGTATCAGCTATTCCTCTGCGTACTGATTTTCACAGAAAATAAATGGAGTACGTAGCCCAGCCAGCACAGACCAGTAAGTACCATGGAACAGATCCCAAATATACAGAAAGATCATTAAATTCACTAGGATTTTTTTTTTTACTTTATCTTTTATTACTAGAAGACATCTCCAAACACCAAATACACAAACGCATTAAAGTTTTAACAGTAGTAAGACTATTTTATCTCCTATACTTCCCTTTTTTGGCACTACTTTAGATACAGAGATGACCTAGACAATTCTACGATTCTATGACTACTGGCTCAGAGGAAAATGACCTTCATTTTTCAGGGAATTGTACATGCAAGAGCTAAAGTTACTGTATTTACTTTGCATCATACTTTCAGCATTACAGAGAAAACATCTGAAAAAAAAAAAACAACTCACAAACAAACCACAGAGGAGGAAAATCCAATACAAGTTCTTTTTCTCCTCTTTTCTCCTAATTTCTCTATTGTTTTCCATCTCACCTTTGGAACCTTCCTTTAGTTCTTGTTTCTCCCCAGCAATAGCCACACAGGTGGTTCCCACAGACACCAATCAGAAGAGGCTTATTACTCAAAGATTAAAAAAAGAGGGAGAGAGAAAGAGAAATAGTGAAAACACAGGTATATATTCAGTGATCATGTCTGATGCCAGATGAATTCTTTAACCTTCCTTGTGCTTTTTCTCCTAAACTCTGTATGTCTCACTTTTCCCAACATTTCTTCCTCTTCAGAAAGAGGAGTCCTGCACGATCACACCTTTCTTATCAGCATCAAATGACAAGTGGCACGTAGATTTTTGAAGGGCAAGTGGTTCAGAAAAGAAAAATCTTTACTGCCAAAACAAATAAGAACCGATTTTTGCTTTGCCAAGAGCATCCTAAGGTCTAATATTTTCAAAGTGTTACCTCCTGAAACGTAAAATTTTAACAATATGATTGTATTTTACATAATTACTCTTGAAGCTTTCAAAGCTCAGTCAGCTTTACACCACGTATGAGGAGCTTGATGAAGAGCACAGCTTGGGTTTTATTTGGTTCTAGTTATTGCAAATCTAACTGCAGCTTAATCTTCTAATCTCTTGTTCTGCTCTTCAATATGACTCTTACGTATGAAAATCTCCAATTGCTTAAGGAGAAGCTTAACAAAAGAAGAAAAGATGGGAGAAATGTTTAAAGGTAGAGATTTTGAGGGACTTGATGCCAACACTCACTCTTCATGTTTTTGGTAAGAAACTGATCTCCTCCATGAAACAAAGCAACTTCTATGGAGGAAAGTTTTAATCCCCAAAGTAGTACTTCAGAGCAAATAAACTTTGCTATTATCTGCTGAAAGGCGGAGAATTTTGAACAGCATTTCAGAAGTGATTATTCTGGAATTGTCTTCTAGTGCCTAAGCACATACTCCTAACTGCTTCCTCAAGTGACCTGAGAATCTGTTCCACTGTTGCCTTCATTTTGGATCCTAGTAGGAGATAGCTGCATTTGGTTGCCAGTGTCTTTAAAAAGTAAGCAAATAGTAGGGATCTGCAACGTATCTTTCTTGTAAGGAAAAAATAATAATAATATAAAGCCTGCAATTATCACTGTGTGGTACCCCGTGTATCAGTGTGCACTCCAACAGAAAAAGTGCCTATTATCTGTACTCTTACTGACTGCAAAATGTGCACCTTTAAGGCAGCACAGCAATTTATCAATGATGGTACTTCTTTAAATAACTGTGCCAGAAGAATGAGCACTAAACAACTTTTAATGGCTGCGTTTACAGAAGACTCGGTGGCAGTAAGCCACGGATCTTTCTCATCTGAAATTTATATTTAGATCTGTAATTTCTTTTATCCGTATACCGATTTCTCATTGTTACAGAACATATGCTCTTCCTCAGAATAACTTGCTATTTTTGCACTATTACTCAGCCGCATACTTCCACAAAGCTGCAAGTGTTAGTTCAGATAAACTTAGCAGCTTTTTGGCTAGTTTCCATGTTAATGACAGAAAAAAAGCTACCAAGTGAAGAATGCTCTTGTACCCCCCTCCACCCAACCTGAGTTTGCTTTAAGAGAGGGCAATGAAACCAGTGTTTATCAGTCTCTGTCGACTGGTTGGGATGGAGGGGAGAAAAAAGGCCAGATTCTTGCACATTTCCTCTCTGATAGAAGTTCTTCAGGGAGGCACGTTATCATATTTTATCTCCTAGTAACTCTGATGATTTTTTCTTCTGCTATTGTTAAGTGTTTCTGAATGGAAAATAGAAGTGGTCCAAATTGTAAGATTATCTCATTAAAGGCAGAATGAAAGAGAACGTTAAACACCCACATGATTTAACAAAAGTGTCTTTCTAAATCTTTAATACTTTCAGTTACAACAACTTGCAATTTCAAATGTTTTAGATAAATTACCATTGTCTACTTAATTGCTATTCAGATGTTACACAATCTTTGAATGTAATAGCCACGCTACATCCTGCCTCTCCTAGGACATTTTCACATCAGCTGTCATCATTAGCACACCAATGCCATTTTCCCCCCTCCAGTCACAAATATGACTGTGGAAGACACAGATATTCAGCAACAAAAAGTCTTATTTTATCTCTAGAAGTAATTTATTGCAGTCATAGAGACTCATGTTTTTTGTCATGTATCTTTTGAATTATAGATACCCACACACTTCATCTAGAAATAAAGTACTTCTACAGGAAGCAGCAGTTTGTTTCCTGTAGGATTTGAAAAACAAACTGACAGTCTCCCTCTCCATTTTGATCATCACGATAGATTTGAATTTGTACAGATATGGAAAAAATAGGATTTTAGGATGACACAATACTATTAGCTAAAACATATATGCATACTTAGAACAGAAGGCCAGCATTACCAACTATAGGCTTTCTTCATTGTCTTACATAACTATTGTAGACCACATTATGTAGAGTTTAATCATATAAAGAATACTTAAGCAAAGAATATTCATGTAAAAATAAAAAATCTCATTTGTTCAATCACATAATTTGTACATATTCTACCCAGTATCAGTAAAGTCTTTAGAATCAGAAACTTAACAGGCATAGTTCCCAACCTAAAAAAAAAAATAATTCTATAACTTAAATTTTGACCCAAGTAATTTACTGAATCCTGATTTTATAATGTTAAGCCTAAAAAGGCCTTGCTAAATTTAGTCACTTTGGGCCACTGACCTTCCTCTGCAGCTCCTCCCTGAGGAAGCTATTAAATCTTTGTCCTGATAGATCTTCAATGTGTTTTGAAGAACTAGCATTTAAATAACCAGAAAGTTTCCATTTGCTCGGGGATGTTCTGAGAGGAAACACAATGCTTTCAAGAATCACTTGAAGCTACAGCAAAAAAGTTTTTGGACACAAGAATCCTGAAAATCAGTTGCAAATGAAGTTGCTTCATCACACAGCGACTGTCTCGTGCTGGTTGTGCAGCTCCAGTCCGGTAGAGCCTGAGCTCACTGAGTAGTTTCTGGGCATCCAACATGAGTAAATAATCTACCAAATTTTCTGAACTCGCTTTTCCCTTATGTACATCTTGTCACTTTTTAGTCTACAAATTGGTTTTTAATCTCTTTTACCTATGGTCCTCAGACCTGATAGTTATTTCAATAAAAGTTATCCTAAGCTGTTTGGGATCACACATAAAAGTGCCAAGACACACACGAGTTGCAAGGAAAGCAACCTCCAGCTGGAGAACACTGAAAGAAGTGAGAAGGGGAATAAACCTTCAACTGCTCCAGGCAGAACCAAAAGAAAAGGTCTGCCCAATTCAGTTCTTTTAGAAATATATTTCTATTAGCATTTCTCTATCAACATCAACTACCCTGTGAGCTGCTCTAGCAGAGTTTTTTATACGTGTTCCACAACTCCTGGTAAGGACCATTCCACATTACACAACTCATCAGGATGCCAAAAGCTCTGAGGAGGAAGCTGAGGCTGGTCACTGAGGTGGGAAGGGGACACCAGTAACATGCTGACCTTTTGTTTTCACTTTTCCACATTCTACTGCATTCCATGTGCTACTGGTAAGTAAATTACTCAGCTTATTTAAAGCTAGCAGAACAAAAGCAAAAACTGTAATTGCCATGCTGGTTTAGTCATTAGAAATCCACCCTTCTCTTACCAAGTTATCCCCATAATTTATCTTCTTGGGATTCAGGTAACTGCCTCCCAGCAGGGCCACTATTGCTTCATCACTCCCATTAACCCATCTGCAGCCACATGGACATGGCTGGTCTGGAGTATCCTCTGTCCCTCTGTCCCACTTGATCTCATGCTGGGAAACAAACACCTTCTATTTTCACAGAAGAATAACTTTGCAAAGTCCACACAAGATGTTTTTGCTGCTCTAGTGCTACTGATGGGTGGCAGAATCATTCTTTTCAAGATCAAACATTGATGGAGAGTTGAGAAAAGCTTCACGCTGTAGTGTCTTTGCTGGGTATATCGCAATGAAGAAATACTGATCAACCAAAATGAAACCCCAACAAAAATACAATTAGGAACAAGACAAGACCACAACATTTGTCTACATGTAGGTTAATGATCTTGTAGCCTGAAATGGGTCCAACTGTAAATTAATAAATAACAGAATAAGAATTAATAGGGAAAACAATTAAGCAATTTGACCTCTGACCCGCTTGAATCAAAGCTCAGTTTGAATCTAGAGCATTTAATTAAAATAAATTCAAAGCATAATCAACAGAAATTCTCACTTTACTGAGTGCTACTCATTAGGTATTTAATATTTAGGAATATTAAAACCTCAGGATCTGACTCCTGCCCAACTGCAGTATTTAGGGAGCCCAGCACATCCCATAGGAAGTTACAATCACTGTTTCTCTTGGGCATCACTTCACACCTGTCTGTGCTGAACTTTATTTTACACTTTATTGCACAAAATCAAAAGGGGTTTGTCCAATTCTTTACAGCTGTCTCTCATCCTTACTAATTTAAACAGCTTGGTATTACCAGCAAATTTCCCTACCTTAGGGCTCATCCCCTTGCAGGGTTAACTATAAAACACTGAGAAGCACAGGCCCCAGCAGAGCTCCCTGCAGGACTCCCCTTCTCACCTTCAACATCTACTACAGCTGACCATTTATTTCTGCCTATCTTTATCCACTTTCCCTACCCATCTCACAAAGAATTTTCCCTCCTACATCGCTTCAAGCCTAGTTTCCTTAAAAACCTTTACTGTTGTTTTTCACAAAGGCCTCTTGAAAATCCAACCAGACCACAGTACCCAAAATACTCTTCTCCACGTGACTGCTGAACCCTTCAAAAGGCCTTAAGATCATGCTATTTCCCACCGGGAATTTCTTTTTTAACTAGGTGTCCTCTATTCTGCTCTTCATTACAGGCTCTGCCAACTTCCCCCTGCTGGTTTCCATGGGGTCTGTTTCTTCACCGAGCTGAAGCTGCACCATTCCATTGGCAAACAACATGGATATGCTTCCACGTGCCAGTCAAAAACCTGGTACCTGCCCCCCAAAACTTTCATTTAGCCAGCACCATACTGCAAAATACCTCCAGAACTAACACCATGCATTTGAATTATCAAAAAAATCCCCAAACAACCCAACCAAAACCACCCTACTAGAAGATCTGAGTCATTATTCAACTTACATGTCTGGGACGGCGCTCTCCTGGTTTTCTAGATTCTCACTATATTTGTTTTCAGCTCTGCTGGATGTTTAAAATTCAGGAAATTCAGCCCAACTTCCAGATTCTTATAAAACACCACTTTAGGCTCATTGAGTTTACTTTAACTTATATCCACTACGAAAAGGAACCATTCTTTGCATAAGAACCTTATATAGTTACCAGTCTAAAATATCTGCTGTTCAATTCCCATGTCACATATTGCGATTCCATCTCTTATACCATAAAAAAAAACCCCAACACCAAACCCAGCACACATTACATTACTTGCATCCATTATAAAAGAACATATCATTTAAAATAAATGCTTCAGGAAATTAATATTGCCTATTAAGGAAAGTATCTTTCTCACAGTCCTACATTCACATTGAAATAACCCAAGAATTTGTCAATCACAAACTGCTCAGCAAATACCACAAAGATAGTTTGAAATGCAAAGATGTATTAGGAGTTTGAATGACACATGTATTGGCAAAATGTGAATATCTTTATTTTAAGTGCATATTTCTAGATCAGAAACCAGATTTAAATTTTCCAGCTACAAGAAAACTAACTTTTTGTAAATTTATATTCAGTTACAGTTATATAACCTTGATCAATATTGCTAAATCCTGCAAGTCTTGCATTTTTTAGGTAAAGGAATCCTCAATCAATAAAGTATGCCAGTGAACCAAAATCCAGCATTTTGAGCTTTGATTGGGAATATTATTAAGTTCATAGAAGCTACTAAGTAGTTTTATGTTTTTAAGCATCTAGGAGACATGCTGAATGCATGTATAAGAAGTATTTGCATTTTTTTATCTTTAAATTGTTAGCTTTTCCAGTAGATTCGAATACAAGCGCGCAGGGATTGAAAGATATGGAAACGCAAGCTCCACGTGAAGCAATTTTTAACAAAATTATTTTAATTTATTCAGGATAGAAATGCAAATAAATCTTTTTAATGCACAGTGAGCACAGAAGATTGCAATGAGACTTGAATATAATTATATAGCATGGGATGGGATGGAGAGAAGTATTAGTGGGGCAGCTTGGAAGGAAACAACACCAACAGGGCTCCCACTGCCTTTCAATCAATGAGCAGGAACAGTAAGTTTTAAACAAATGTCAGAAAAATCCAGCAAAATAATACAGCTCCTTCATCGAAAAACCACAATATACAACCACCTAAGTTAGTAAAAAACCAACCAAACCAAAAATTGTATTTTTAATGTAAGAAAGATGAGATCAGTTGGTATCTCTCAGTGATACCTGTGGCTGAGAATTCCTTGTGTTGGGTACAACTGTCTGACCCCTCCCTCCCTCCCTCCTTTCGCCACTTCCTCCTTCCTCCCAATGATATTTTACAAAAATATGGGAAAGACATCTATCAGATGCCTCAAGCATTTTACCTCTGTCTGGGAGGAAGAGTGTCAGCAAATACTGATTTATTCAAACATGTTAACTTTTACAGACACCTAGGGATGATGGAAGAGCAGACTTATAATCAGATATAGCATTTTAAAAACCATTGCAGAACACACAGACAATGAATATGTTCACACACACCATTACAGTTACTGAAATTACCCAGATATCCACCAAAGTAAAACTACTGAAAATTATGTAGCATGTATTAAAAAAAAAAAAGACAGTGAAAGAGATGACAGTTTCCTCTTCCATTACTGTTGTCATCATAATCCCTTGATTCCTCAGAAGCAACCAAGAAATGGAAAAAGAAATATATGCAGACTGTTTCCGTTCCTGGCATTTTGTTATTTAAAATATTTAACACTATTAAAGTAGTGTGGAGAAAGTTATTTTTATATTCCTAAGAAGTGTGTAGTTGAAGAAAACTCAAATTACATTAAAAATTGATTCCAATTCCGATTACTTTGGGAAATAATTAATGGCTATATATCTACCCTAATTAATATTCAAATAGTTTCTTCTACTGAACCTCACAGAGTTTTTTATTCTTTTCCTTAATATTAATTGATTGTAGCAAATGATAGGGAAGAGTTTGCTGAGGGATTTCCATAAGATCAACAGCCTTTCAAATATAAAGAGGGACGCATACCTCTTTAAAAGTTGTGGGGAAGGCTAGAAAAAAAGCAACCAGATAACAGTACACTTCAAAAGACACAACCACACAGAAGGAAATATATTACCAAATAGTATAAAATTTCACCTCTTTTCTAAGAACTAGCCTGAGACTGACTCATTTAATCTGGCTTCTGGTCACTAACCATGAACAGATACAATGGGTCCTCTCCCTTACTAATACCCACACACTTTAAATCAGAAAAGCATGCCAGAAAGAACACTATATCCGATTTCTACCTTCTTGTAAAGCCAAAAAAGGCTCTAATTAGAGTCATATTTACTCTAAAATGCAGCATGGCTGGGTTTGACATGACAGTACTCTTTTGAGAAGGCTTAAGGTGACAGTCATCGTGAAAGGAGCCTAAGGGAACATGTTGAAATTGTACCATGATATTTTTCTGCTTGTACAATAGACAAAACCAAATTTGATGAGAGAAGACAGGTCTGTGCAGAATGAAAATCCATACCAAATTTTTAGGAAAAAACAAAAGTTCAAATTTACTATTCTATTTTAATAGGAGATCTAATAATAGAGAAACACTTCTCCTAACCAGCCCCAGAGACCTGTTATCCCCCCAACCACCATTAGATACTTCCATACCCTCAGTTGTTCTGGCTCACCCTGCCTCCTCATGGTCATGTGGACGATCGGGGGTTTGGAAACCATTTTACAGAAGCGCTGGGTTTTGTTAAACACAAACTGTTTGTTTGTTGCTTTGAGCAACTTAATCTAGCAGAAGGTGTCCCAGCCCGTGGCTGAGGGGTTGGGATTTTAAGATCCCTTCCAACCCAAATCATTGTGTGATTCTATGATTCAAACCAACCCAATCCAATTCTAGTTTAAAATACAGCTACCTAAAAAAAAACTAAATACACCTGGGAGAAGACAACTTTCAACAGGAGAAGATTGTCTTCTGTCACATCCTCTTCTCTTTCACCTTCTTCTACCACATCTACTACCAGAAGGAACAGTAACATGGAAGAGCTCCAATGCCTACAACTCTCAAGGCATGAGTGGCACAAACTACACGAGTGAACAAAGCACAGCTTCCCTTCAGGAATAGGGTGGTCTACAAGGTCTGATAGTGATTTTCAAATTGAACCATAAAGTTTAAGAGACGTTAATGAAAGTGCTCTGCATTCAGCTACATGGGTAGAGGAAAAGCAAGAGAACCCAGATCTTCAGTGTTTCACAGAAGTCATGGTCAATAACAGTCAATAAAAGCACATAGGGGAGGGCTGTGCAATTCTAATGAGGCCCTTTTTGGTCAATTGAAAAGAAGGACCAAGATCTCACACAGTCCCAATGAAACAAGCGCAGAGACCCCCCATGCTCTGCCATGTCTACTGAGGCAGTGAAAAAAGGGGTATTTTGGAGCACTTTGGCTAAACTTCCTGTTGCCGAAAGATGATCTGGCAGCTCTTAATTGTACTTACAGTCTGTTCTACACTTTATTGGGATTATGAATTACAAATTATCAATTCAATCAATTCAAATCAGGATGATTTTGTAGTGATGCTACAATTACAACAGAGTAACTTGACTGGTTACAGTTATTGTGGATTTCCTGAGACATGACTAAGAGCCAAACTTGGGTGAGCTTACAGTAACATAGTTTAAAACAACCAAAAAAATCCAAACAACCCAAACCCACCAAAGCCACGTATAATAGCATTTTTAGAAATTTCATCTTAAATTATGAAGAAATTCAGAGGAAAAATCAAACCATATGTAAACAATCCAGATTTACTTTTAAATAAGAGCAGTTAAACTTGTTCAACTCTATTATGGATACTCATTCAGGATTAAATTAATTCCATGCAGCTTAGTTCACTTCCAAAATAAATTAATATAAATTAAATTAAGGAAAGAATTCTGAACAAGGATTTAATGCAATTTAACTAATCCACTTCAACTCTAGTTAGTGCAGATTAATTTTTTGAGTGTCCTTGGGTAAACAAGCCTAAAGATCTTGGAAATGCTGTCATGCAGAAAAACCTGGAAAGTTTTAAGAACACACACTCTCATGGATGTAAGGCCCTCTATAAAAAGCATTACCTTTTATTACAGCTTTTTCTCTTTTCCTGCTTATTTTTTTTAAGAGGGCATTTGCATTTAAATTATTAAATTTGGATTTTTTTTTTCTTTAGCAAATCAATTTCTCGTTTCTGATGGTGCTGTTGAAATGGGGACAAGGATTTATCTTCAGACTAATACTAGAAGTAATCACACAAGGAGATCTCCAGTTAAGTCTAGAAACAGTCATAATAAGCAGACATTTCTGCATATGTGAATATTTATTTTTATATTGGAAAGAAATTTAGCATTTTACAGAACAATCTAAAAAGAAGTATTGCACTATGTGAAATCTGTGGTTTTGCTATTCCAGTTATTAAACCCTTACCTATATATATATACACACACACTCAGAAACCAATCTTAACCATTATGAAGAAATATGCTAATTTACTTTCACGTACAAACTCAAGTAGATAGTAAAATATTCTAAAATTATCTATTGGTATCAGAAAACACCAAGATTACTTTGCTTGTAATAATTCTCAGGCCACGCACAGAGAGAAGGAAGACGAAAGAAGGTTGTGCTACAACAGAACAAGGAAGAATCCTGAATGGATTCTTGGAGATATTGAGCATTAAGCAAGTCCGTAATTTCTTAGATTTGGTAGTAAATTCATTTAATTCGGTTAACAAGAAATCCTGCAAGCCAGGGCAACACTGCCTTCTCCTCACCTGTCCTTGCTCACATGTCAGCACAACTTCCAACCCCTAAAAGGCACCTGTTGAGCCGCTCCTGAAACTGCTTCCAAGGGTTTCTCAGTCAAAATATACTGGATTGGCAGAGCTCTAATATTGAAAATATTGGTATGGATCCAATTGCTGTAATAGAGGTGAGTGAATTCAGAGAAGACACTTTAGATCCCACTGCACTCAGATATCTGGCAGAGAGAAACAACTATTGAGTGGAAGGCTGCTAAGAGAGAGCAGGCTCTTCCAGCCCAGCATCCTTTCGTCAGTGGACACCTTAACATCACTGGGGTTAGACCTGGATTTAAGCAAAATACTAAATAGGTTTCAAACAACTGAGAACCAGTTCAATCAAAAATTCTTCCAGCAAAAAAAGCATGCTAAAAATGCTGGAATAAGAAATTATTTCTTGTGATGCCTCAAGTGAAACATTTAGATACTTCACGTGGTACTTGAGAAGGAAGTTACTTGAATTTTTAGAAGTTAGAGTACAATCGCTAAATTCAGAAGGCAACTGTTTGCTCTAAATCTGGTCAAAGTCATCTCTCCTTGCTCTTCCTTCCCTTAAAAGTAACCATCTCCTACGACACAAACAGCCTACTGAATATACTTTTACTGGTACAGCACAGTTCTTTGCATGTACCCATCCAGATCAGCTGAACAGCACAATCTCCTAATAGTGATAGCTAATTCTATGCCTAATCTTAATCTCCTCAACAGATAAGGGGAAAAGGAAGACAAGGAGTAGATTTGCAATGCATTATTTCTCTCCTCCAGTTTCTTAGTAGAGGAAATGCTGAAATCTCAACCAAAGAGCTCAAAGGATCTTATTTCTCCTTCCTTTCTTGCTCTCCTGTTTAAGAGTGGGTCATAAATATCCTATGGTAAATAGGCTGGGAACCATTTTTAGGTCACTGACAAAATATTTAAGTGAGAAAGCCTAGAGCAATCAACTCATCACAGAGCTTCTCCTACAGCTGGGATGATCCAAATCCAGACACTCATCAGTTTAAGGCTGCGTGTCATGTATTCAGCTACTTAAAAATTTATCTGCGCAGCTTTATCACTTCTGCTGTCAAAAACTAGTAAATCCCATAATTTGATTTCAACCTGAAACACCTTAGAACCTTGACTACAAGTGTTCCTATTTTAAGATCCACTTGTAAATTGAGCCTGCAATCATGTTCAGGCAAGGACACGTTTGCAAGTTCTTAAATCTCTAGTTGTTTCAGCAAATGATCAAACAGACCAAACAAGTGCAATTAAAAAAAAAAAAGTAAATTAACGCATTTTCAAAGCGCTTTTGAAAGTTATTTTCATACTGAAATGCTTCCAAAAAAGCTTGTAACCTAAAACTCTGCTTGGCATCAATTAGTATAAAAAATGACATGCCACAAAAAGACTGATTAATCTCCTTCCTGCGGTTCAAAAAAAAATTTCATGAGTCATGAGCATGACAGGTGCAAAAGAAGTAAAAGTCAAAGAGAAAATGCCACACTACCAATTTCAGACACTTTGCATTGTAGATACATTTAAATGTAAGCATTTAGAAGAAATAAAAAACAAAACACACATTTATCTTACAGACCCATTACTGAGCTAGTTCAGAAACCTGGTGCTACCTTCAGATACAACCTGGAATTTTTGTCTGGTTTCTCATAGGAGGCTTAAATTTGTAAGAAGATGAATATTTGCATGGTAGCCATTAAAGTTGAGGAATTCTGGGAGACTGGATGAAGCAGAGAAAGAAAAATTCTTATTGAACCTAAAGAAAATTTTGAGGAGAGAAAGGCATTTCATTCAGAAAAACGTAATGACGTAATTAAAGCAAGTAGTGCTAAGGCTAAAAAGACTAAAACATCAATTAAACATCAAGATCTTAACTAAAAACAGTTATAGAAAATGTAAAACGCTAATGGGAGAAGGATGCAGAGACATTTAGTCATTCAATATGACTGCTTCATGCCAGCTGTATGTGATTTGTATCATCAGTCTGGAAAGTAGGCACCTCAATCAATTCTGGTTTTCAAAAGCTTTTGCTTAAACCAAAGACTCATTTCTGGATCTTCTGCACAACAGTCTTCATCTCACATCATCGCTTGAAAAGCTGATCACTGCTTTTTGGGTCTGTTTGTTATGACAATTGCTAAGAGAGGCCATTTCCTCAAATACTTTCCACCTCCTTCCTCCAGGTCTCCATACAATCCTAACTTGAGCATGGTTAGGGAAGTACCAGATGGAATAAGAATTTATATGCACACAGGTAGCATGCTCTGGAGGCCATGCAATGTCACACCATGCTCTCCCAGATGCACATCAGTAGACCTCATAAATAGAGATAGGATGATGATACCTGCAGGTTGAGAACTTACCTTCATGCCTCTCAGTCAAAGCACAATTCCCCAACCCAGGTGGTTCCAAATCTAGTAAAGAAAGCCTGAGCTTTGGTTTCCCACTTCTTGGATTAGTCACCGAGGCTCCTAAACACAGGTCCTCAACTGGTGAATTGTGAAAACGGACAACCTTCAGAACTGGCTTTGGTTTTCACACCCTCAGTCAAGCAAAAGCGCTGCAAGGAACCTTCCCTGAGATCCCAGGGGCTGTTGTTTTGCTGATTATCATTCTGACCCACGTCCTGCATCGTGTGCAAGGCTTTACCCCTACAGACTCCCACCGGTCGTTATGCCATTAATTCCATTTAAATCCAGTGGGGTTGTTCCCAGAGGCCCCTTGTACAAAGACGCAGAGTCATAATCTGGTTCCTGCCCAACACAGCTGGGAGCAGTTACTGTGCGTGCCTTTTGGTATTGTGTAACCTTCCTCTGCCTTACCCACGGGGAGAAATATTAAAATAAATTAACATTTTACTGGCTCTCTAATTGGAAGTGTCTGCTCCAAACAAATATGTTTATCAAACAGTTTGACTGGGAAAATACATTACTGTAGCTGTAGTTACCCAAATTACATGCTGTCTAAAGCAAAAAGGGCAAAAGCCATCTGGCTCCATATAACTTATATTTTCTAGACAGCTTGCAGCTGGTTCTGATTAAGCAGCATCTCAGTACTCCCAGAGATCTATTTTTGACTCCACGAGTTTATTTTTAGGGCTCACACATCCAAGGCACATGGTGTTTACATTAATAAATGAACAACCGCCTACAGTTAAGAAAAGCTTTGTGCAATTCTTGTGGCACAGTCAACTCTGCAGCATAAAAGGATGGTTAAACAAAACGTCACGTGGACTAATTAGGGAGACCTTGCCTACCTCCTGGCTCTTCGCAGGGTTGCAGAAAGCATCACTGGAGAGCTTGAACAGCAGGAAGAAGGTGGTAGAAATCAGGATGATTTATTATTTCAGAAGTAACACAGGTGGAAGGGAGCACCTACCTCCTGGCCCAACCCCTCCCCAGAAAGGTCTTTTTTAATTTTTCATATAGAATCTATAGATTGCCCAGACAGCTTGTCTCTGTATGTTACGCAGCCACACATATAAAGCAGTGGAGATACCATCCTTGCCATCCAAGAACATTAAATGCTGAGCAGGAAAACAATGTACAGTTTGGAATGAGTGAAAGCTGCTACTAAAACCCCCAAACTGTCAGAACAGTGGATGCTGCAAAGACAGGAAATATTGGCCAACCTATTTTCGGGGTGGGGGGCTGGTGTTATAGAGACACACACATACATACACACACAGGGTTTCCACATGATTTTTGATTGTAAAACATCAGCACCTTTCTGTACCATCAAAACATCCCTTTCACAAGGATGTGAACTACATGCACCATA
>BJBW01012155.1:0-14159 GCA_004320125.1 Scolopax mira
ACAAGGGCACATTGCTGGCTCATGGATAGTTTACTATCCCCCAGGACCCCCAGATCCTTCTCCTCAGAAGTGCTTTCCAGCAGGTCCACCCCAACCTCTACTGGTGCCTGGCAATTGGTTTAGGTCAACTGAAGTAAACAGCGAGCATATGAAAAGTTGCACTGAGCATCTGCCCCAGTCGAGGATGACTATTCACCGTTCCAAAATAAAGATGGAAATAGGAAGCATTCTGGTGCTGGGAACACACCGTGATGCTTCCCAAGTCAAGATTCTCCCCAAGATTTGAGCCCTGTTTTTCCAGCTGCAGCACTGAGCCTGCAGGAGAGCATCATCTCCCAGCCTCCCTTCTCTGGGGGGAGACATTGCCTCCCTCACAAAAGCAGGATATTTTCTCCCTCTGTTCAAAGATATGTCTGAATGTCTGGCTTAAAAAACAGAATTCGTGAGATCTGGATGGTTATATTTCTAAGGGATCACTGATTTTAGAAATTCGCAAATAATGTTTTCCTTCATCTATAACAGCATTTCAAACTTAACTCCTTATCCTCTCAATATTATTCAAACTGAGATATAATATTGACTACTTGAAGTTTGTACGTTCCCTCTCCCAGCCTGAGTTGGTTTTATCAATTCCTCGGAAATGAAGTATTTTCGGTTTGATTTCAAAAAGCTCTCATTATTTAGCACTATCTTTGCTTTAAAATTCTCATTTTCCACCTACTTTAATAATAACAACATATACCCCTTTGACTAATAAAATACCACATATCGTTCTTAACATACTTGGTATCATTTAACTTAGTCTAAACACACTAAATGTCACTAACAAACTAAGCTCATTTTCACGTTCCTTTTGCTTCCCAAATAACACATTCCCCATATTACCAAATATTAATTTTATACTACCCAATGAGATATTACAGCATATATATTAAAGTCAAAGGAGGTTTATTATTAGAGCTGTACACAGAGAATTAGTACTAGATATTCCCAAAGGATGGAAAGCTAAAACATCCCTCTAATCCATATGTACCCGTGTGGATGTAGATATTCTGTACGTTGTGCACCTCCCTCCCAAGGACCAGGGGAGTCAAAAATTTGACCTTCAGCAGTTGAGAGCTGATTGCCACCAGTTGGTGAGGAACACGCTGGTATCAACAGGCAGCAAAAGTAAATTGCTCTCCTCCTTGATTATTCCCCAAAGCATTATTTATTAAAAGAGCAATCACTCTTTTATTAGCATTAACAGAACTGGAAGAAACAGGAAATTCCCAAAATGCTATCAAGTAAAAAAGTACTGCTTTAAATGATGGAGACCAGAATAAATTAACATAATCACTTAATTATTAAATTAAAATGTCAAATTACTACCTGTTCTTTTCCTCCCTGACTCCAACCAATCTGAAATACCAAGAACTGGCAAACGCTGCACGTACTCTTTAGTCTTTGTATCTCAACCAACATCTGAGTCAAATCAGTCATTTTGCCTTTCTTTCTTCCTTGTTTTTTTTTTTTTTTTGTATTCTAATAAATCAACACTTTGTTTTTTCCTTCCTTACTTTCCAGGCTTTGGGATCAAAGGCAGAGCATGGCTGAGATGGTGCAGTTCCCCCAAGACAGATGCTGCAGAGAGGCAATGGGTGCCAAGTCAATTCAGCCTCCCCGGTCCTCTACCTCACGAGGACAGAGTCTTGCTTCGAAGCAACCATTTCTTCCGAATCAATGAACACTCTGCTTTCTCTTCCATCCTACAACCCTTTTAATTGCTGCTTGATCTTAATGAGTCGTGGCTGATATTAATAAATGGATACCCTCGCGGCCTTATCCAAACGACGCTCAACCGAGTCAGCATCAGCGATGCCTTCACGATTCCAAACGCCATCGGTCCCTCCTGTCCCTCCCCCTTTAAGCCTCAAGACTGCAGACATCTGTTCTTCAATTGTCTGGTAATAAACATACTCCATAAAGCATATGTAAAATGATTATTACCCTGAAGAGCCAAGTGCCTTTCAAATGCCAGCTGAAACAAATAAACAACAACAACCACCCAACGCGCGCGCACAAAAAAAAAATCCCCACCAAACAAATGTTACAACAGACATCACTCAGGCTGTTCAATATTCCACAACGTAAAGGGTATCCGCATGGGTCCCACACGTTCCCTTCCTCCAACGGGAGATGTTAATCCACAGCCCAGTAACACCAGAGCCTTCCCGATCCAGGCAGATGCCGGTTTGCAGCGGAGGATGAAGACAGCAACTGGACTCTTTTTGGTAACTTTTATACTTTTGACACCTCCCGCAATATGTAATTAAGGAAAAATCAGATGTGTATTCCTCTTCAATTTGTCAGTGCAATTAGTTTTCACATGGAGTTAGTCAAATCAATTCCCAGGAATCATCTCCCCTAGAATACCCACTTGCCTTCCAAAAATTCGCTGTTCATTTATTCCGTGTGTGGTGGTGTCATTAAGTCCTGGTAATTAATCTGGGGCTTGGTGGGTCTCAGTTGTCCTGGTGGAAATTAGGGACCCGCATCCCAAACGGCGCAACACAGAATCACAGAATGGTTTGAGATGGAAGGGACCTTAAAGATCATGCAACCCCTCCAACCTCCCACCAGACCAAGTTCCTCCAAGCCCCATCCAACCTGGCCTTGAACCCCTCCAGGGATGGGGTAGTCACAACTCTCATGTCACTTCCCAGCTCTGGCTCCTTGCTCTAAATGAATTCCAGGGCAGAAGACTTTGAAAAGCATTCGTATGTATTTGCCCTTACACTCTCCACAGTTTTAAGTCAAGGGTTTCTCTAAATAAAGTTTCATTACCATGAAAATGTTTGGATTCTGTATTCTTCTAAAGGATCTGGAGCTCAGCTAAGTCTCAGTTTATAAATTTAAAAGAATCCCCAAAGGAGCTATTCGAATCATAGCATGGTTAGAGTTGGAAGGGACCTTAAAGATCATCCAGTTCCAACCTCCCACCAGACCATGTTGCTCCAAGCCCCATCCAGCCTGACCTTGAAACCGTCCAGGGATGGGGCAGCCACAGCTTCTCTGGGCAACCTGGGCCAGGCTCTCACCACCCTCATAGCAAAGACACTTCCTGACAAAGAACCCCTCCCCAGGTCTCCTGTAGGCTCCCTTCAGGTACTAGAAGGCTGATACGAGGTCTCCCTGAAGCCTTCTCCAGGCTGAACAACTCCAACTCTCTCAGCCTGTCTTCATAGGAGAGGTCCTCCAGCCCTCTGATCATCTCCGTGACCCTCTGCTGGACCCATTCCAAGAGGTCCATATCCTTCCTGTGTTGAGGACTCCAGTAGTATAACCAGTAAACTTAACACTGTGACTGTACCACTCTCTGATGTGATGGACAGTGACACTTTTCATATTGGTAGTACAAAAAAACCCACCCCAAAATACAAGAAATTCAGACTGATGAATATGAATGCTCTGGTTACAACTCCCCACCAGAAATCACTCTGCTGAACTGCAGCTAAAAGCTGTCACTCAATGCAACTCTCGGGCTTAAAACCCTCACACCAGCACCTGGTTTCTCAGTGATCAAGTTAGTTTAATACTTTTTGGAAGCACTCAGCCTCCTAATAAAATCAGTTGCCCCATACAGTGCTAAATTCGTCAATGCGAATTTGATGGAAAAAAAAACAAACAAACAACCCACAACAAAACAAAACCACAACCATACCCTTCAAAATAAAATATTGATCATTCTGAATGCAAAACAGATTCATTTTAAGCCTGTCCAAGCGACATCGATGGAAGATGATTGAGACCGGCCGTAAAGAACCTCGACAACAGATGGAAAATAAAGTAAGTGAAAACTTCACACCTCTGCAGCAATTACCTGCTCGGAGCTTGACACTTAATACACGTCTAGAAAAGAGGGTGACAGATCTAACCAACAAGGACTGCTCATTTAAGATGATGTGCTACAAATTACTGCAAACGTCAATATTTTAGAAAATCCACCAGAGTCAGCATTTTGCAGCCACGGCCAGCTTGGTGCAGCCAATTTACACAGGAGTCCATGGGTAAAGCCACTTTGCTGGTAGGACAGGTCATTGCTATTCCATCAGAAATGATTCCCTGTAAGGAATTATCATCAGCAAAAGAAACACAGTCCTATGGTCACCCCAGACACGCTGCATCCCACACATCATAGAATCCTAAAGGGTTGGAAGGGACCTCTGGAGATCATCTAATCTACCCCTCCCACTGGAGCGGGTCTACCTAGAGCACATTGCACAGGAACTTGTCCAGGAGGGTTTAGAATGTCTCCAGAGAAGAAGACTCCACCACCTCTCTGGACAGCCTCTTCCAGTGCTCTACCAGTCTCACAGGAAAGAAGTTCCTCCTCATGTTTAGGTGGAACTTCTTTTCTTATACTCAAGTTTGTGCCCATTTCCTCTTGTCCTCTCACTGGGCCTCATGACACCCTCCCTTCAAGTATTTGTAAGCATTGATCAGATCCCCCCTCAGCCTTCTCTTCACCAGATTAAAAAGACCCAAGTCCCTCAGCCTTTCCTCATAGGAGAGATGCTGCAGGCCCTTAATCATCTTTGTGGCCCTTTGCTGTACCCTCTCCAGCAGTTCCCTGTCCTTTCTGAACTGGGGAGCCCAGAACTGGACAGAGTACTCCAGATGGATACTCCAGATCATAGAATGGTCTGGGTTGGAAGGGACCTTTCAGATCATTGAGTCCAACCATCAACCTAACACTGACAAAACCCATCACTGACCCATGGTCCTCAGCACCATGCCTACCTGTCTTTTAGATGCCTCCAGGTATGGGGACACCACCACAGCCCTGGGCAGCCTCTTCCAAGGCATGATAAACCTTTCCATGAAATTTTTGTTTCCTAATATCCACCTAAGACCTCCCCTGGTGAAACCTGGGGCCATTTCCTATTGACGCACCGCCTGTTCCTTGGGAGAAGAGACCAACCCACACACCCCCAGCTACACCCTCCTCTCAGGGAGTTGGAGAGAGCCAGAATGTCTCCCCTCAGCCTCCTTTTCTGCAGACTGTACACCCCCAGCTCCCTCAGACGCTCCTCATAAGACTTGTGCTCCAAAACATGCTGGTTGTTGGTTGGACTAGATGATCTTAAAGGTCCCTTCCAACCTAGACAATTCTCTGATTCTGACATGCATCATGCATATGCCAAAGCTGAGTGCCATGAGTTACATCTAAGACAGCAAGGACTCACATGTTTACTCTGTTGATTATTCAAGAAAATGAAATAACATTTAAGAAAAAGTTTCTACAGTCTTCACCTACACCCAGACTCCCCTGTTCCGCTGTGAGAAAAGGGTAAGCTGGGTCACGGAGTATTTTCTTTCTCTTCATGCAGCTATTGATGAGCTACTCAATGCAAGGAGATTAAGATGCTGCAGATGGTTGGCATGGAAAATATATATTGTACACAGATACCTTAATCCTGATGCAATTATTTTTTATGAAGCAAATTATTTCTCCTGCCTATCTTGCAAGCTGGTAATGAAAGTGAAGTGTTTGCGAGAACTGCTATTTAAAGCAGAGCACTCACGTTTGACTCGATGGCAATAAAAAGGGGGAAAAAATTAAGCAGGAAGGCAAAGAGGAAGAAAGAAGCATGTTCACCAGTTTCTAAATCAAACTGAAGTACCTCATCAATACGAATAAGAGCATCACCACCCCCTTGTGCGCTTGAAGGAAACCTGTAAATTCATTAAAGATTAACAACTGAAGTCCATGTCTTAGTGGTCATGTCTTGAGCAACCTACCGCCTCTTGACCAGTGTCCACCTTTACTCACGGCTGAAAACTATAAATCACACCCTAGAAAATTTATTTTTTAACACATTTCTTCCATTTTAAAAGAGAGAGAGAGTTTGAGAAAAAATGCGCTTATGAAATTATCGAGTTCATTATGGGCATCTAAAAATAATTGAATAGTGTACAATGTACACAATCCTTGTTCAAGGAAAGATCTGAAAACTCATAGCAAATTTTAGTGTGTTCTCACACACTGTTCCCAAGATCATTGCAAGTGTTAGCATCATTACATCAGAAATTCACATTTGGAGGAATTTACGCATTTTCCCTCTGCGGTTTTAAGTCCTGAGAAGTCACAAATGGACACAGTTCTCATTTACCAAGATGGCAGTCTGAACATTCCTTCGTCTGGGTATCACATTCCAATTAGTTTTTATTCCTGTGTTATTATTGCTTGGTTTTAGCACGGGAAGAACATGCCCTGCTGCCTGAGTGGCTCATGATCGGGAGCAATACAAACAGAGGCAAAGAGGGAAACGCTCTGTAAAGGTGCTCGCACAGCACAGGGAAGGACATGGCTGATGACAAAGGAAAACCCTCCAAGGAAAAAGCAGAGGTGGAAGATTGACATGAACCGAGAAAAACATCTTATTATTTAATTCCGGCAAAACTAAGAAGATGAACCATTAGACTGCAAAGTAAAAAGAGCAAAATGAAAGTATCAGAGGTGAGTGACTGGGTGAGAAGAGGCTTATTATAGGCTTGCTCTGTTTCAAAGTTTCCACAGTCCTTGATGAGCTGTGAAAATTTTAGTAATTGGCACGGCACGTTAGATCAGGCATTTAATTTTCAGTCCATGGACCATACTTGTTTTATCAAAGCATTAACTTACTTGGCAGTTCATAAAGTTCTGATTTTTTAATAAGCATAAAGGACAGTCAGCGATAAACCATGTGTGTGACCGGCGGCAACTCAACTTTTCCCAACTTGGGTCAATAATAAATTAAACCATTCGATGAAAAGGGGTCACCCAGGAAAACCACTTGGTCCCACTTGGTGTGCGAGTTAATTGCAAAAAAGATTAAAAAGCATTAGCAACAAGCTCAAGGAGTGATGATTTTTAACACGTGTGCACAACAACTTTACAGCAAGCCCATTGCTGTGTGATGTTCTCTCAGAAATGGCAATGTCTCCACCAAGTAGGTTAGTTCTACTTATTATTTGCATCTGTAGAAATACATAGAAAAGCCTTTCTTACCTGAGCAGGGGATGAAAGATGATGGTAATGTTTCTGGCTCCTGGTTTGCAGACAAACTTGGATCCGCCACCTTCAATTAAGTTATCATCTGGGCCTCCTGGAAAATAACATAAAACAAGTTGTTTAACCCTGAACAGCCCTTGAATTTTAGATGGCAATGATAATTAAACATTTAGGTGTGTCTCTAAATGCTTCGTTCCTGGTGAAAGATCAGTAATTAACATAAAGATACACTTTTTCTACCCTCTTTCTGCTCAGAGAACGCACTCCTAAAGCAACAGGAACACCACAGATAGTATTTACACATCACTTTAGGCTCCTCCTTCCATAGTTAGTGGCAGAATTGCAGAAAAAACTGGTAAGTGCAGGTCTCCTACCACATGGGACCCAGTTTCAATTGCAGAAGAGTTTCCCAGCCACATGGAATGAATGACCCAGTTAGGCTGAAGTCCAACGTATCACAGAATTGCATGGGGTTGGAAGGGACCTCTGGAGATCATTCAGTCCAACCCCCCTGCCAGAGCAGGTCCACCCAGAGCAGGTCTCACAGGAACGTGTCCAGGTGGGTTTGGATTGTCTCCAGAGAAGGAGACTCCACCACCTCTCTGGGCAGCCTCTTCCAGGGCTCTGACACTCTCACAGGAAAGAGGTTCCTCCTCATGTTTAGGTGGAACTTCTTTTATTCAAGTTTGTGCCCATTTTCTCTTGTCCTGTCACTGGGCACCACTGAAAAAAGACTGGCCCCATCCTCCTGACTCCCACCCTTTAAGTATTTCTAAGCATTGATCAGATCCCCCCTCAGCCTTCTCTTCTCTAGACTAAAAAGACCCAAATCCCTCATCCTCTCCTTATAAGAGAGATGCTCTGGGAGTACAGGGACATACTGGAATGTACTGGGACTGGAGGTGCTAATGCCGTACCCATCACCCAGCCCAGAGATCCCAGATACTGTTAAGAGACTTGAGCTTCACGGTTCTTCAATGTGTCACCTCATGGACACACGGGGACCTCCAGCCTGAAGCTTCAGTGACTTCAGCAGCTTTTGGAACAGCCCAAAACCAAACTAACAGTTCTTAATTTACAGAGAGACACACACTTATATTATCATTTCTCAAAAGGACAAGGACCTTCACCCTTGTATAATAAACACCCAAGGTCTTGGCCACCCACCTCATGTGGATGAGGTACATTTTGAAGCACATCGTGCTTGGAAAGGGTTTTAAGAGTCACATTCCACTGGATTTTGCTTCCCACATCGCTGTATGGAGGGATCCCAGACCTCAGACCAAAGATGCCATTATTCAATCCCTTGGAAGGTAGCTTGGTTTTGATTGCCAGTGACATGACATTTTAACTTATTTATTACATTTAACACTACTGGGTCTCTCAGGAATCCACATTCTACACAGAATCCTGTGATTTCCCAACAGAAGCCTCTGCTGCTTGAGTTCCAGTTGCACACAAACAGGCTCTTGGCTCTGTGAAAAATCAACTTGTTGAGTTTGGCACATTCCTCAGTAGTAAAATACCAGCTCAGAGAGAATTACTGATCCCAGGCCCAGACTGAAGGACTTTGAGTGGCATGAGATCACCTACCTACCTGTCATTACATCTGAGCCAAAGGCACTTTCACAGACAGCTCCTAAACACCAAAATACTTTAAATTAAAATATTGAGATAAAAGAAAGGTGTGAGGGAAAATCTCAATTTACTGAAACCCTTGCATTTCCTGATAGCAACAAAGTCCACCTTCCAGAAGAAAATATTTTTAGGAGAACAAGCCAGATGTCCCACACATAAGCAAATGATATTATCAGAAAAAAATCTCATTCTGAAATTAGCAGCAATTGGGCACATGATCCCCTGTATTTTGGGTCATACTCCCTCATCACAAAGCACAGACCATCATCTTGGTGGTATCATCTGACAAGTAACGCTATCAAGTGTGTTTTGGGGCTAAAAATCTCAAATAGCTACAAATATGAACTTGAGTGAAGTCTTTATATCCCTCACGTTATCAAGTCCTTCTCATTTTGCATGTGAACTCTCCTTAATGATTGAATAATAATAAATACAGAACCTCATCACATTATTGTGATGGCTTTATAGGCAGGAAAATGACAAAGTACTTGAAATCAAAACACCACCAGCAGATCATTATTGGATTTTTTGACCCTGACATCTGCCTGCCTCCAACTGAGAAGAAGAATGTCTCCAAAATAGAAAGTGCAAGAGAAGGAACACAACCAATGAGTGACTCTGAACTTGTTTTCAAAGTGATGTTTATCTGCTTTAGGCCATTACCTGCAACCAATCTACAAAAAGAAGAAGCTCTTCAATGATTGATTTAATTGAGCTCCTTATTCACAACCTCATAGCCAGCACGTGCAAGGACCAAGCAGGCCACCAATGCCAAGTCTTCCATACCCTGAGCGGTCCCTCCAGGTCAGAAGTGTTTTCTACAAGAATTCACAGCACTAATGTAGATTCCCAGTGAAAACGGATAATATTAAATTCCCTGTGTAGTGGGAAATTCATAAAAACTCTGGATTATCTGCAGTCATGGGATTTCCACAAGCTGATGGAGCTTCTTGATAAATCCTACACTAACGGTAAGGACTCAAAGAAGCAGTTGAGCAGAGAGTTTATGAAATGTAACCAATTGTATTTAGAAAGGGGTAGCTGTTAAAAAACCCCAACATTTTACAAAGTTAACTTGCACAATGTGACAGTTTAATCGTGGGGGGGAACAAAACCAAAAAAAAAAAAAAGGGAGGCAAAATTTCTAGGAAAAGTATTCATTTCTCCTATTAATGTCAGACCCTGCAATTTCCAGAGGGGTCTGTGTCTTCACTGACTTATTGAAGAATTCATCCGAGCACGAGCTACTGAGGCATGAACCAGGAAATACAGGCTCAAATTAAGAAAGGGGTGTTATTCTTGTTACATCAAGTCACCCTGCACTAATCAATATTATTGACTGGGATGAACTCCACAGCAAGGAATAAAACAATCTGTCTTATCTGCTTGGCCATATTATGTGAGGTTTGAGGAGAAAAGAACACGGGCACTGAGAGGAAATAAAATAAATATGCTTTTACATTTTCTCCTCTCTTAGCTTTCAATTAATAATAATTAATGCTCTGCATGTAGGTGTAAGCGACGAGGAAAAGTAATTTTGTTTGTATTCAAATATTTTACCTTGAAAAATAGATTCAGATATAAGCCTTATTTCTGGTGATGCCCTGTACATACCAGTAACGGCTCCTGCTGATCCCAGCAGCCTGTGCCATACCTTCACCCCTCTCGTTATCTCCAGGGACCCTGAGCAACGTTGTCACCTGCCTGACACCAGCACAGCTCCATTCACCCACAGCCACAGCACAGAAAAGCAAATGCTGCCACTTAACCACAGTTTACAGCACAGTAGTTTTGGAGAAAAGCCCAACTTGGAGTAAGTGAGATGCCTTTTCCTGGATATTCAAGTGCAAATCTCGAGTGGGGACTCTCCCTGGCTACATCAAGATGTGAAATGTGCATTGACTGGCCAACAAGATATCTCCACTACAGACATTGCCCTGTGCTGGGGAACCAACAGATTTCCCCATAGAAATATGCCATGAGTATTCATCCTCACTGATTCCAAAAAAGAGCAGGGGTAGGAATGGGAGATCATTCTTGGTGTTGTTCAGCCTGGAGAAGAGGAGGCTCCAGGGAGAACTTGGAGCCCCTTGTAGTCCCTAAAGGGGCTCTAGGAAAGCTTGATCATAGGATGAGGAATAATGGTTCTAAACTGAAAGAGGGGAGATTGAAATTAGATCCCAGAAATAAATTATTTGCTGTGAGGGTGGCGAGAGCCTGGCCCAGGTTGCCCAGAGAAGCTGTGGTTGCCCCATCCCTGGAGGGGTTCAAGGCCTTGGAGGGGGCTTGGAGCAACCTGGTCTGGTGGGAGGTGTCCCTGTACAGGGCAGGGGGTTGGAACTGGATGATCTTTAAGGTCCCTTCCAACCCAAACCATTCCATGATTCTACATCACTCCTTCAGCAATGCCACTCTACAGAAATCTTTCATTCAGGTGGCAAAGTTTGTGGGTTTTGTTAGTTGGTTTTTTATTTTACTTTTAGTGCAAGGCAAGAACTATAATGGTCACATTTCATAGGCATTAGTAAAAAAACCTCACACTTTTACAGCTGTCAGAAAGTTTTATTGTTGGAACAGCTCATTCTTGAGAGCTTGCTGATTTAATCTGTCTACTAATAAATTATGAGCGGAAAAAAAAAAAAACACAACAAAATAAGAAAGAAAAAAGAAAAACTTGGGGCTGAAGTGAGATTTGTCATAGAGTTAATGATATCCTCACGCTGTGCCAGCAATGAAGTGTGCCCACCTGAGCACCGCCACGAGTGGGAGGCGGAGACGGGTCCATTAGTAATGCAGATGAACGTTTTCGTAAATGGAGCCTAAAATGTCACACTTCAATGTGAAAAAGCATTAGATTACCAAGGAAGCGAGAATCCCTGCACGCGTTTCAAGTCTGAACAAACATTAAGAGTGTTTCAAGTTTCCCATTCGGCCCAGTATTTTAAAATATTAAATATTTCCCATGGGTAGCCCAGGTTTACCGCTAAAATCCTATATAGAGAGCAGGTCTTAGAAGGATGATGGCAAGATTTTCTTCTCCCAGAAGGGCTCTCCCCAGAAAAATGGGGGGTTTTTCTGCCATGAAGAAGCTCGAGCTCCAAGTTGCCCATCACAATTTGAGGTATACCTGGCCTTTGCTAATCTACTCTGTAATGAACACGTGATAGAAATGCCAAGGGCTAGGATTGCTCAAAGCACGTCTTGGGGGGCTTTGAGAATTAAAAACTTCTTTGAGAATTAATTAAACTTCTTTTCAGTATATACCTATTCCTACAACTATTTTGTGTACTGAGACAGTACCAAAGGGAAACCTTAAGTTAGACAGACACATGGTCACACAAATCAGGGCTCTTCATTTAAAGACAAAACTCCAAAACACTCTGCAAGGAGTCTCCTGATCCATAATTTTGCAATTAATGTAATGCTGGTTACCAGCTATATAACCTAGAGCTGCCGTGGGTAGAGAAAAATCTTGAGCCTATTTGGTAAAAAAAGATCACACAGAGACACATTCATTGATTTCTTCACTTATCAAGATAACTTCTCTACCAATAAGTTTACAAAAAAAAATACAAACAACTGAACAAAGCCACAAAAAAACCCCCAGAGATGATAACAATCTGGCTATTTCTTTATCCTAGATTATTGTGGGTTGATTGGAAGTGTTTTTTGTTTTATTTAAATGAAAACCATTTTCTCCATAAAACTCCATGATTTATATGGAATATTTATTATGAAGGATGTGGAAACACCAGAGAGGAGGCAGCTCAGCATCTGGTAAGAGGCTCCTTAAATCTTTTAAAGTCATAATAAGTAATAATGTAATTTTTTTTTTTTTTTTAATTTAACAACAATGTAAGGAAAGCTCTCTGTGACTTTAATAAAAGAACTTTTAAAAGGAGAGATTTCTTACACTGTCAGAGTGCCATAACACATTAGCTAATTGTTTTGCAGCTGTATTAATGCATTTCATCCTCATCCCAGATACCCTTTAAATCCTATCAGGCAGAGAGAATTTCCAGACACAAAGATCTTTGGCTAATGAGTTTAGCCCTTTCCAAAACACCCCAGAAATATTAATTTAGTCTCAACAGAAAGTCCAAGAACCCCCAAATCATAAGGGGTGTCAGTAAACCCTGTCTGCTCCCTTCCCCTCCCATCCCCTGTCTCAGCACGTACAACTTCATTAACCTCTCCCCAACTGCAAAGTTTTCAGCAAAATTCAATTTTTTGGTGCCTCTCTGTGATCAAAATGCCTTTTCCTGGCCCAGCCACGAAGCATTAATCTCTGCAACCGTAAAAAGAAGGAAGAAACAGGATTTGAAGCCACAACAATCAAGCAAATCAACACAAGCTCACAAATCAGTGCCGCCCCCTCCACCCTGAGCCCCACAGAACAAACCTGGAGGACAAAAGGAACCAGTTTAGATGTTACTGGTGCTGTGAAAAAGTTGGTGATTATGTGGAGATCAACAGCAGGGCCATTACCCATCTGCCATCCTCAAAGTATGAAAATACAACTTTTCATTTAGAAGGAAGGTTAGAATCATGGACTTTTTGGAAAGGTCCATGGTCTAAATTGGAATCATGGTCTAAATTGGAAAGGACTTTTGAAATCATCTAGTCCAACCATCAACTTAACTCTGACAAAACCATCACTAAACCATGTCAACCCGTATTTTAAATCCCTCCAGGGATGGTGACTCCACCACTTCCCTGGGCAGTGCATTCCAAGGCTTAATAACCTTTTCCGTGTAAACATTTTTCCTAATATCTAATCTAAACCCAAATTAAGCAAAGCTGGTTATTTTAAAACAGAGCTCAGTAGAAAAGAGTAATTAGTCTGTGCTGCAACAGAAGAGTAGGGGGGGGAATGTAGTAGAAGTTTCCTGATTTTTCCTATTTTTGTACATTAAGACTCTATCATTTTATAAGGGCACCCACTTTAATAAAGCCACACACAAGCATCAACTCCTGTTTTTGTTACTCTGATTCACAGCGGTGACTGAACGTATTGGTGTGTACATTTAAGTTCTTTTTATAAGGAAACAGGCATAATTGATGGATTCGTGGAGGAGAAGCTTGACGTGAGGAGGCAGCGTGGGCTGGCAGCCCAGAGAGCCAACCCTATCCTGGGCTGCATCAAAAGAAGTGTGGCCAGCAGGTCACAGGAGGTGATTCTGCCCCTCTACTCTGCTCTGGTGAAACCCCACCTGCAGCACTGTGTCCAGCTTTGGAGTCCTCGACACAGGAAGGACATGGACCTGTTGGAACGGGTCCAGCGGAGGGCCACGAAGATGATCCGAGGGATGGAGCACCTCCCCTATGAGGACAGGCTGGGAGAGCTGGGGTTGTTCAGCCTGGAGAAGAGAAGGCTCTGGGGAGACCTTATAATGTCCTTCCAGTCCCTAAAGGGGGCCTACAGAAGAAACAAACACTTGAGGTGGGGTCTCACCAGTACTCAGTCCAGGGGGACAATCGCTGC
>BJBW01012159.1:0-40082 GCA_004320125.1 Scolopax mira
TAAAACCAGTATTTTGAGACAAAAGAAATAAATACAACCAAATATGTAACTTGAGATAATTTTTCAAGCATTGTGGCTTCACAGTTGACAATTCTCAAAGGGAAATTGGCCTCCTGATGTTGAGGAAATGGGTGGTCTAATTATTAATCTGCTCAAACTATTTTCATTCTGAAATATTGTTAAAATCACTGTCATAATGGAACAAACATCTACCATCAAATAACGCCCAGTAAACCCCAGAAGCACACAGGTGCTCTCCCCTGGAAGAGGCGTGAGGAACCTTGTCCTTTCAGCTCCATATCCTACAAAAAAGGCTTACCTCAGATGAGCTCAAATGAAGACAGAACGTACTGACCTACCAAGCGTTCGGTCCCAGCTTAAGCTGGGTCTTATATTCTGTACTTTATTACAGCACACAGCCTTTCTACAGCCTTTCTCTCTGTGGTCGTGTTCTTGGCATAAACGAAGCCACAAATCACCATTGTTTAAAATTATTAAAGGTCTTTCAGCATCAGTACTATTATTATTAGCGTTTTGGTTTAAATGAATAGTCTGCCATTTTGCAGCTACAGTCAAATAAATGAGACTCCAAATTCTGCTGGGAAAGGAAACCCCACACTGTCTCACTTGAATAGAAGGCCAACATGCATTTTTGGCTGCGCCTGTCAGTTTTCCCTGACTTGATACAGAAAATTCAAATGCCTACAGACAAATTAAAGTGGGAGCATAATGCATTAAAAGATTACTTGTGGGATGTTGACATTCAGATATGAACTTCACACCTTCATTTTATCCTCACGATGCAGCAAAATACAGTCCTACATCCTCAAACTCGACAAACTCCGGGAAGCTCGCTAAGGCTCAATCAACAGTGCTATGTAATTTCTGCCTCTTATGAAGGAAATCTGTACGCAGAGAAGTATTTGTTTCAAACACTTATTGAGGCCACACTGATGGTGTACTTTTAAACAGGACTGCATCTGTTTGCAGGTATCAAAACACTTGCATTATGATTATGGGTGGATTATGAAAGGGTCGGTCAGTCTCATTCTTCAACCTCAGTTGAGGTTGATGACAGCAGAAAGAAAATTTTTGCCTCTCCTTCCAGGAACAACAAAATATTTAGCAGCACTTTACACGGCTTTTGTCTTCCCCTTAGACAACAAACACCAAGAACTGCCAGAGAAAGAGTATTTACATGACCGACAAACTGATCTGAACTTCATGGACCAACTGACAAATTCTTTGTTTCTGTTTTACATTTCAATAGACCAAATGCTAAGGAAAGAAATTGCAGAGCACTATATACAAAGCAATTCATGACCCCAAATGTAAATCTTGCTTGATCAGATAGCTTGGCTCTACAGTTAAAGTAATTATTTTTTTGAGTGTTGTGAATGTGTTAGAATGATGTATTTCATGTGTATAAATTACCTCCTGCCTTGTAAGGTTATCATGAAAATGAGATCTTGCTCCAACTCAAGCAAGCCCAGAGATAAAGGAGACAACAACAACAAAGAATATCATCCCTCCCATCTCTCTGTACAAACAGTTTGAATAGCCTCCTGCATTTCAAGGGTTCTTGTCACTGATGATCTTTAGGATCTTGTAGCCGAACTCTACACTTCAGCAATGAGGACATCCAGTGGCAATCACCAGTTAACTTATGCGATGCAAGAGCTTTCTGCAAGTCTGAATTTGATATCCGAGACTATTTTTGTTTTACTTACACCTGCATGGGATGAATAATATCCCTTTTCTTGTTTGGTGCCTGCTTTTCTCGAGCTAAATTGCCTATTGACTCTAGCCTGAAGCTAAGCAAAAAGGGCAGATAATACAGCAGAAGCCATTAAATAATGTATTTTTGCCTATCATTAACATGAATACCATGTGCAATTTCAGTCCCTAAAGAAAAGCCATAACAATCTCTGACACTGGCACACAGCAACTGCTGATGAAGACTGACTGCTCTAGCAGCAGTTCTTCTTTCTAAAATATTTTATGCATTAAAACACCTGGACAAAGCAAAATTATTTCATATAACAAGCGAACGGCAATTCCTACTGCTATTTTATTCCAGAGGAAAGCGAGGCAGAAAGCTGAAGACTGCTCTGTGAGCCGAGGGCTGGCATGGGATGAAAAGGCAGGAGATTTCTTCCCGAGACAAATCCTATCCCAGCCACAAGCCCCTTGTTTGTTGAGTGAGGATGGTGTTGTACCGACAGGGTGCAAGGTGAGGGCAGGCTGGAAGGATGCACGGCGCTGGGTCAGAATCACACCCTTTCCCGGACACCCGGAGCAAATCCCTGCTCCGTGCTGAAGCTGGAATTGGGTTTAGTGCAGCAAAGTTTCCCAGCACGGGCAGGAAGATTGGTTTCTCTGTACCCGCCTCGCTAATGGAGAGAGTTGAGTCGCTCTGAAGCAACCACTGCTTGAAACAGACCCCAAAGGGAGCCTCTGAAAAGAGTTACTGCTTCTTTCACCTGACCGGAGGCGAGACCTTGATAGGAAGGAAGGACAGAGCTGCCACTGCTGAGGGAAGAAAAGAATTGAAAACAATTAGCGGGTTGATGTCAGCTTAAAGAGAGTCACCCAGAGATCAGCTTTCCCTGCATCTGTTCTTTAATTAAAAAGAGAAAGGTGGCAATGTCCACTACCCATCGCTATGGTAACGCTGAAATGACACGCAGCTGGACCTGGCTGCGGGGCGGGGAGCAGAGCAGGTCCGGGGCCACCAAAGGGCAAGTGAATCCCCCCCGGGGGTGCTCCCAGAGCCAGGGGGGGGACCAGCTTCTCAGGGGGTGCAAAGCGCTGAGAGCATCCCTGGGGCTGCGCGTTACAGACCCCGGCGGGGGGGAGCCGGGGGGAAACTTTCCTGGGAGGAAAGGGCAGAAATGTCACGTCCGGAGAGGGGAGGAGATGATGAGGATGGAGATGAAGATGAGGCAAGAACGAGGAGGGGTTTCTGCACCAGCCCCCCTCTGCCGACCGCTGCCTTGGCTCGTCATCAGTACAGTAACGCTGCCCCTTGTCGCCTTCAGTGCTCATTTAAACAGCTACAAAAATATTTGCCAAAACCTATTGTTTGGTTTGTTCTAATAATAGTTATTATATTATTCCTTCAATTAATTACAGGCAGCTGCACTCTCTGCTTTTTCTACTTCCCCTTGAAGTACTTCTTGCATTATCAGCGCAGACAAGAGTTTTGTCTACAAAGATGTAGGTTGTTGTTTTGGGGGTTTTTTTTAATGGGTTCAAGTAATTGTTTGTGTGACTGCCTGCATCTTCTTTAAACCACAGTACTAAAATAACAATAAGCAAATGATACCACACCAAAACAGGAAAATATCAGCGCAATTAAAGAATGTCTAATACATTTTGCAAATTAGCATACAGTCCCGCAGTTGAGACCCCCTCATGTATTTTTACCTTAGAACTAAAAATGTCTAGGTGTTTTATTCCCTGAAAACCATTTCTGAACATCATTTTTTCTCTCAGCTTGAGACTTGCCTGTATCAGAAAAAGCTACATTGCATGCGTGTGTCCAAAAGCCTCTGGAGTCTGGGGACTCAAGGAAGAGGAAATAAGGTTCAGTCTATGCCAACCTGGCAGAGATCCTTCTGCTCCTCTATTTTCATACACAGTTCCCATATCTTGTATTTTAAGTGTGATAATACATTACGAAGATTCTGGGGAGATATATTATCCTATATTATTGTGTGAACAACGCACAAACGATATTCCCTTCAAAAAAAGACCTGTTAAAAGCACGGAAGCAAAATCAGGAACAATTGAGTTAATGACTATGGAAAATATAAGAGACATTTTCAGTTAGGCAACAAAATGTCCTATTAACAAAGATGTTTTTAATGAGCTATTTTGACTTCTACCTGGCCTCCCTGAGCTTAGATCTCTCTTAGATCTCCCCGTCATCTATCTCTGGTGCTCTAACAACCTCTTGGGTCTAATCCTTGATTAGTTCACATTTCTTGGCTGTGACTGTTATAACACGTCTAGACAGCAAAATAAATCATTTAGCTTTTAGTCTGCGTGTGTCACATTGTGTATGAAACATCTAACCTTCCAAACAAAGATGCATCAAAAGTTGAAACATAATATAGACTAACGTTTATGTTTATCTAAAGGGCTGCATTAGCTACAAACTATTGGTGCTTTTGTGACTCCGTGCATGTAGGTATGTTAAAAACACTAAACTAAGAAATCTGAAAATTTTAACCCATTGGCAAAGACTTAGGAAAGGATCTCGATGAAGTTAAATACAAAGTCCCCCTGAAACAGGTTGGTTTTATGTTTCAGGTTCTTTCAAGAGCCCCAGCCATTGCTTATGGAAATAGGAGAAAGTGCAGGGGAAATATACAATACAACTTCTATTTGAACAAATTAGATCATACTCAAGCTAAAAGAAAGTTTTAAAAAAAAAAAAAAAGAGAGAATCTAGTTCCATCAACCAGGAAAAGGTCACAGCTTTCAGCAAGAGTAGGAGTCTGGCATTTCCACCAAGAAATTACCTGGAGCATAGTAAATGGAAATCCAGCAATTCCCTCAGTAGCTCTGGCACCACATATTGGTAGGGTTGACCCTCTTTATAAGATAAGCCCCTGTCCCTATGGCCATCCAGTTGCTGGGGCAGTATGCTCTGTGAGGATGATGGAAAAACAGTTTATACCGCAGATTTTGGCAGTTTGATCTCCCCACAAAGATCGCTTGAAACAACTGAGCAGGCAACTACAGGATGATCATGAAAGAGCTCTCTTATCAGGAGGACACCAATGAAAACTCATGCCTATTCCTATGTTTTTCCAGTTCGTTTCCTGTCAAGGCCCCCAAACTGCAAATGACTAATACTTTCCTGTCTACAAACATTAAAAAGACTTTGAATATGTATGTGGGCTCTAAACCACTGGCACCTCACATACAATCCTAACGCAAGAACAACTGTACCAGACCAACCCCAGGTCTGCTCAGTTCTGTCTTCTACCTTATAAAGCACCACAAGAAAACAGGTGGGGAGAATAGAAAAATAAGGCAATCACAGGGCGGTGATTGTGCCCGTGACATCTCAAGGCAACAAGATGGACAGTTTAACTACATGTTTCAAATAGAACTAGTTCTCAGCCCCACGATGTGCTGGATCCTTTTCCTGTCACCCAGTTCTGTACCAGAAGAAAGCATGAACAAGCATTTCCTATTCACTTTCCTTGGAGCCCCTCCCAATTTTGCAGACAGCTATCATTTCTCTGCCACGACTGCAAGGATCTCAATCTACTCATCCTCATGTGGAAGTCACTTTGTACAGTTGATTTCAGTTGCCATCCTTTTTTTACATCTTTTCTACATCTGGAGATGGGAAGCAGAGAGAGAACCCCAGAAAGGAAACAAGTCCTCCAAACATTGTTGAACTATGCATACAATGCTAATGACACAATAATGTAAATAGAGTGGCATAACACTATCTTCTGTTCCTTTCCTAATAACTGTTAGTATTCCACTTGTTCTAATCATTGGCACTAGTCATTGAGCTGGCACTCTTGAGTGTTAAGACAGTTTATAGTTCACTACTTTGTACACAAAATCAGAATTATTGCTTCCTATATCCGCTACTTCACAATTTATATACATGGATTTTTACCTGTCACTCATTTTACTGACTAGCTACTCACTAATGAAAGATCTTCCTCTGCAATCTGTTTGGGTTTCAGCTCCTCGAATAACTTGTTAGCAAGTGCAACCTCTTTTTTCTATTTTCCTTTCCGAGATCATTTACGATATGTTGAGCAACAGATACCCTAGTGACAGACATCCTAGGAGACTCCACCACTGGCCTCCTTGCACTGTCAAAGCTGTCTGTTCCTGCCCTTTGTTTCCTACCCTTTAGCCAATTATTTATCCATAGAGACTCTTACTCCTTATCTCATGACAGCTAAGTTTTTCCAGGAGCCTTTGGCGAGGGACCTGTTGAACGCCTTTTCAAATCAAAGTAGACAATAACGCCAGGATCTCTCCCTGACTCCTCTACAGAACTGCAGTAACCCGTGGAACAGAAGTTAACTCTTCTGCAATATACCATGTTTATCTTTGTGTTTACTAACTCTATTCTTTGCTGTTGTTTCTTCCAAATGGTCTGTTACAGTGTTTATTTCCCATTTGAATTCCTTTCAAGCCCGGGGATGAATACTGTCTGGTCCTGGCAATCTGATACTCCAACATTTTGCAGCTTTGTTCTGTCCTTTCCTGATGCTGGAAGTTAAGTCAGACCCCGTGACACATCCCCCACCCCTCATTTTCCCAGTAAAGAAGGGTTCTGGCAGACAATATCCAGAGTATTTTCTGTCAGCAGTACAAGCAGATCTGTGTTCATATGATCGTTCTGGAGAGTCTCATCTGGTGCATCCCACACACATTTAGATAAACAGACAAGACCCTCCCCAACACAACACCAGACAACACCAAATCTGGGTGCTCAACATCTAAGCCTTGATATCAAATTCAAATCTGAAAGTGACTCTTGTCTTTGGAAGGAGCCAAGCATCTCGTATGCAGGACACCAGCACAGGTCAGGAAAGCTTAAAGCCCTGCAGGTTCTGTCATGCAGATCCCAGCTCCGTACTTTGCACCAGCTCTTTCACAAAGTTCCTCCGTTTTCAGCAGAGCACCTACTGCAAAATAACACTGAGCAGACTGTATATTAAAAAGCCATCCCACGCATATTTATAACTAATTTATTCTTCATTTCTTGTGTGTTGAATAACTAAATTACAACAGTGGCTCAGTAACCCCTTTTAGTTTAGGAAAGGGCAGCGGCTTCATTTGAGTAATATTTTAGTCCAATTAGTCCATTAGTCTCCAGTGGAGACCAGAGGAGAATGGAAACCAGTGAAACAAGAGTCCTGCAGGATTCCTTTTAAGTAACAGACCTCTGACTCATCTGATATCATCTGGTAGCCCTCATGATCCCTTCAAAGATATTTTGTATTTTCCAAGTGTTCCACAGAGACACTAAGCAGGCATTTGCGAGGAAGAGGCAATGTATTAACATAGGCCGTTGTGGATAATCCTGCCTCATGAAAGAGTTTCAAACTATTCATGCCTTGAAGGAGCTTCAAAGTATCTGAAGAGTTTGACTGTTGCTCTTTCCCAAACCCCACAGAGTGTGGGTTAGTCTCAGAATAGCGCTGTCTTTCCACAAAAATTGGACTTGCTGTCCAACTCTGGATTTGAAATACACTTAAAGAAAAAGTGGGCAAAATAAGATACACATTTTCCTATCTGAAAAACAAAACTATTTTAAAACCTCTTTTAGACTCTTGGCTGCTATGAGGTAGTATAAATACGGATACGAAGGCTCAAGGTGAAGAATTTTATGGACTTTCTGGTCCTATTTAACTGACAATCTGAAAGTTAGGACTTAGTTTCAATCAATTGCCACTTTAATGAACGGAGAGAGAGAGCCTCCAAGAAAACAGGCATCTAAGACAGGCTGGAATCACTTCACATATGCATTTGGGCCTCTTGACAATAAAACAAGTTTAAATTATTAGCTCAGCTTGAGAGAGAAAATTGCTGGAGAAATTGCTGGATCAGTAAGAGGCGAATCCCACTTGATGAGCGACAACTGGTATCTATGTAGGTGGCACCCCGGAACGTCTCCTCATCTCTGTCACCTTACAGCACCACGAACATCAGAACGATAATATTTTCTGTTCGTACAGACAGAATTCAAAGTCCTTGGAAGCTGAGGAAAAAAGGCTTAACATTCTCAGGAAGACTTCCTCGTAGCATTTGTATCAACCCCAAACACTTCATGGAAAAAGTTCCTGTAGCTTAAGTCTTCTACTCTTAGAAAGAGACCTTAGTCAGCATGTGCATACATGTGTCTATATATTTAGTCTCACCTGTGGCTGCAAGATTAATCCTGCAGGATTGCTCTTTGTTCCTTCATCCTTTCTAAAAGAAAGTTGCCTCTGTTTGCATCAGACTGCAGCCGCACCTCCATCACTACCAGCACTAAATTAGTTAATTCAAGGTTTGCTCTAAGATAACATGCTACTTCAGCCAGTGACTGAGGACGTGCCTCAGCACAGGCTCGTTCTCCATTTTTGTGTCTCTGTCCAAGTTAGATGGGTAGAGCTTAAATGAGCAGTCACTGGCAAAAGACTGGCATTTCACAATAGGAATGAATTCTCAATTGGTCTCATGTTTTATATATATAAAATTTAATATTATGGCATATCTTTTTATCTGAACAAATGCGAAGTCTTTTGCAAATATATACAGCACACATGCAACCACTGAAATAAAACTCTCAGCCTAGGATAAGAAAGAAGAACTCTAAGTCTCCCAAATAAAAATCATCATTAAAATAAAATACGAAGCTGTCTGGTGTCAGTGTATGAAAGATGGGACCCTGATTTTATAACTCTCATCCAGAAGAAACGCTAGTTGAAAGCTGCACGATTCATCTGCCTCACGGGGCTGAAAGGCTAAGCCCATTCTGCTAGGATTGGAGTTTGAGCTTTTCAGGGAGAGTTTATTTCTGATTCCCAAATAGCATTTTCACTACCTTTTTTCCGAAATTTTATTCTTATGTTGTTTGGCATCACAAGAAATGAGATAAAGAGCAACTCTCCAACAAAATCATTGTTATAACTTATTTTTAGGTATTTGCAAGCCTGAATTGCACACGTAAAGGTTCTTCAGATTTCTGATGTTACATGATGGCAGGAGAGGAAGAAGAAAGCCTTCATCTCCCATTGGGCTAACAGCCTCTGAAGAGCAGCTTTAAAGAACAAACCACTAATCTAGCTCCAGTCATCAGCCGTGGAGTGCAGGGGCATCCCCTGCACACACAACTCCTGCTCATTTTGCTGACAGATACTTGTGTAGAAAGGCCAGCTTCAATTTGAATTTCTTTAAGAACTTGACCCAAACCTCCCTGAAGTTGAAGAAGCAACGCCTGCCTCTGCCACTTGTGTTGGCATAGAGAATCTATTGTTCTACCATCTTTAAAATGATAAAAATGTATCCTTCAATGCCACTGCTTACCCTAAAGAAATGCAAAGCACTTTGCATAATGATGTATAAGTTGCATCATTTCACCAGCGTGCCGAGAGGATGCTGCTCTCCACCAGAGCACTGATACTTAAGACAGGAAGAAAGAGGTAACCTTTTATTGTAGACAGCACAATTAAACTATACAGATTACAGTCTGGAAATAAGGAGAGAATGCTAAAATTGATAACGGGTACCACAAAAGCTGTGATGAGCACAAGTAGGATCACTAAAGAGAATCCAGAGTTCAATTGTACACAACTTATATTAATACTTCTATTATTTAACATTAACCTGCTGATTTGCTTAATAGCTAGCACATGCCAGTAAGCACAAACTACAGAAACCCTATTTTTCCAGTCCCCTTTGTGAAGTTGTAGAAAGCTATCGTAATATTTTTTTTTCTTATTGCAAAAGATTGTTTTAATACATTATTTTATGTTTATAATTTTTATTCCATAAAAAAAAGCCTCATCTTCCCTGTTGTGAAAACACAGACGTTCATTTCCACGAATACTGGGTGTTCAGTTCACCTAAAAGCCTCTCCAGAATGAAACCTCATGTCTATTTTGGTAACATCCCTTGGCCACTAGCTGGTCCGTATTTCAGGGGATGTGGGGCTTCCAGCTCCTTCCAAGTCTATCTCCTGATTTATGGCAATAGGTAACTGGATGAGACAATAGCAAGACGCTTTGATGAAGTTGTACATCCATAACTTACATTATCTCCCCTTGCCAAGGCAGAATGGAAGTAAATAAAAGGAAGATAAATTGGCTGGAAACCAGCGTTTCTTACAGCCATAATCGCCATGAGTGTATTTCATGTAAGCTTCTGTGTTTCCATGGAGGTATCCAGTGCACTTGATGAGAAGACCGAGATGAAATCTGACCCCACAGGATCGCGTGAGTCCTCGGGGGCAAGCAAAGATAAGGACCAAACCTGTGCATTTGGTCAGCAGGAGATGCAGAAGAACACAGAGGGTAAAAGAGGTGAGCGGGCATATGCACATGCACATTAAGGCCCACGAATCCGTATATCAATAAGGTTTTTAAAATCAGATTAATTTCTACACAATTAACAAGGCTGTTGAAAGATCTGCTTTACAGCTGCTGCCGCTGCCAGGAGATGATGACAACTGAGGAAATGAAAATCAAAGGAGGAAACAATTACAACAATACTCGCTGAAACTATTTAGAGTTCTCTTAATAAGTCAGAGAAACAAGTAATTGAAAGAATGTATTTTATTGCTGATTAAGATAATACTTAATTTAGGTCTTATTTTTAAAAAGAGAGATCAAATTAACAGATCAGTTCTTTTGTTCGAGTGCAAGTGAGAGATCAGTGCCTTCTCATTAGGATATCCCAGGGCATGGAGATCTGGAGGGAGGGAGCTGGGAGAGAGGGAAGAGGAGAAGGAGGTAGGACATATTCAGGGAGAAGGACCAGCTGGAAAGAACAAAGTGCCAAAATACAATTATATATAAAATATTAACTCTTATTCATTAAAATCTAGCAGCACAAGAGTACTACGCTCTGCTTTTCTACCCATTAGGTTATACAAGCCTTTTCCTATTCTGCAATGGTCATAAAAATGCTCGTGCCAAACATTTTTAAGCCCAACATTGAAACCTATGGAACAAGGGAAGTTTATAAATAAAATGTTACACATGTTTTCTGAGCAGAAAGATTGCCAGCATCTTCTTTAAACAACAAAATCCATATATCCTTTGCCTTTAAGTTTCTAACGCCATCGTGTCACATCTCTGGATATTATAATTAAGAGAGAAAGAAATATAAAGCAGTTAGAAAAATTAAGTTATCTGTGACTGCCATTTCTTTGAAATGAAGGGAGGTAACCCAGCTCGTTGCCAGATTGCAAGAACAACAGGGGACACTGCAAATTCTCTTAAATTTCAGATTCTGCCCCAGTATCTTTTTCCTTTTTCTGAAGGATGAAATAAAATAAAAGCCAAAATGTAAACAGGATATGACAAGACTTTCAGTTTTGATACAGAAATGGAAGATTAATAAAAAAAGATGAGTATGGGCTCTTAAACAGTATGTTATAACCTGATAGTGTTTCGAAAAACTCAGACATATAAAAGTTAATCACAAAAACACTGGCAAACTTGCCTTTGAAGGGGAAGGCAGCAAAAAAAATACAGAACATCAGAGCTCGAAGGGAAAGGTAGAAAGAATTGTAAAAGGGTTAAAATGACTAAGATTAAGAAAGTGCATGACAACCGTTCTCAAAGACCTGATCTGCGCTAACAAAACCATATCCTATGCTTTTGATGAGACACTCACAAATGATTTAGCAAGAGGTGCTTTTGAATTATACCAGTGCTTTTTGGCAATAAAATGTCTTTTTTTGAGTTTTCATTTGTATCTGCCCTAAGCTGAAAACATCTTTGCTAGAAAATAAGATAGGAAATAAGCAAAACCAGGTTGAAGGCATTTTTAAAGCAAAATTTCCCTAAAAAAGGGGTTTATTGCAAATGTTAGCAAAAATTGATTAAAATAAATTTAAGAATTCAGGAAATACTAAATCTAAACAATCAAATATAACGCAAAAGAGGCTCCAGATTTTAAGCTATTTAAATCAAGACAGCAAGGCATGGATTTCAGTAGAGCTATGAAGCTTATAAAGGCCAAAGTTCTACCTTTACCTTCTGCTAAAATTCAGTGAGTTCACCGCTTTTTTTCGTGTGTTTTAAAATAGCTGCTTCAGAGTATAAAAATGTCTGTCTTAAGCTGCACGTTAATTAAAGTTCAGTCTGCCTTTGACATATAAGCTTCAGTCAGTTTACAATTAATTGCTCTGAGGTCTGTTCTCCTGTGTCAGCTAGTTGGCTTATCCAAAGCCTAAGGTCCCATCATGCTCTGTAAAATGGCATGATCCACAAAAGTCACTTTGCACCCTACAAAAGTGCAAAATTTACCCTCCCCGGGGAGAACAGAGTGATGATTTTATTGGCTGTTGCCAGCCAAAAAAAAAAAAAAAAAGAAGAAAAAAAGAAAGAAGACATTTTCAAGAGCAGGGAACTTCAGCATGGTAGGGAGGAAAAGTGGGGAATCTTGCCAGATCTTCAACAACAAACGGGAGCCCCACTGCAGTTCTGATTCACATCAGCACTGAACAGCCATGATTTCAGAGGAAAACACCATGTTCTCCTTTCTACGTCTTATATCAATAACAGCAAATCCCGAATCCAAAAAGCTGTGGGATTAATAGCAAAGCTTCTATTTCTCCTGGCCACCCTGGGTCGGGCCCCAAGCTGTTACGAATTAGATGTTGTCTTCAAGAAACTTTTTTAGCCTTGAAGGAATACACATCAGGCTAATATTCAGGTCTCACCTCTGAAACCAAATGCTCACGTACAGCAAAGAATCAGTTTGTCCTCTACCAGGTATCCAAGAAAGAGACTGGTATTTGATACACTAATACCTGCACTACTCAGAGAGGAAAATGTCTTTTAAGTAAAAGTGTTGCTGCCTCCCACTCGCTTTCTGGTAATGTCCTGAACCCTTCCTCTTATGTTTGAAATTCCATTTCCAGCTGAAAACAACTAGAAACAAGCGAAGAGGGACTGGCTTGCACTGAAGTCAGTGGAAGGTCTTTAACAAGGACTTTCATTACAAGAGGACACAGGACATTCACAGTGAGTCAATAAGTAGGTAAGACAACCAGACAAGCACAACGTGACCATAAATCTAAACCAGTATCTTTGAAGAAATTACCTATTTGGGGTAAAGAGAATCAGGGCATGAAAACATCCCCTAACATCTCAAAATACCAAAACACCAGCAAGACATAAACACTGCACTGAACGGCAAGAAAGTCAAAAAATAGGAAATCATTATAGAAAAGCTTGTGTGTGGTGGTTTCCCACCTTTCACAACCCCACCTTCCAGCACCACCAGCCTGGGAACTCCTTGCAACCCCAACAGCACGCCAGGTTCTTGAGCCTGAATACACTTGTTCTTGGCAATATGGCCCAAAAACGTCCTTTAGCCAGTGCAGGACACAGCTGGAGTGCAAGAAGTATAATATCTATATATATATATATATATCTATATATAGATATATATATATCTGCACACCAATTTGGATAACCTACATGGTGACCACCACATGAGAACCTTCTCCATCTACCCCGGCGCTCTGTCCCAGTCCAGCCAAAGATGGGTCTTTACCGACTTATGATAAATCTGCATGGAGCAGTTTTGGAAGGCCAACAGAAAGGAACCGTGTTTGATGCAGGGTTGCTGATTTTAAACTGGTTTTGATGGCTTCCTGCAGTTTTCTGCCATCGACAAGGCCCCCACCCCATTGCAGAGCCAAGCTAGATATACATCGGTGTGCTGCCACCAGGCCTAACAAAGAAACCAGGAAAGCTCCTGCTCGTTACACCGCAAGAAATGTTGCCCCAGGAAAGAAACTGTGAGCCATGGAAGATGTCGGTATACACCAATGCTTTTGTTGGGTCAAGACAATCAAGTGAAATAATTAGCAGCAAGATAGTGGATCTTCCAGCTCTCGGGAAGCGGTGCGGTTCTGCACGTTGCACTCCCCAGAGAGGCTGCAAGCGTCAGGCACAAAGAAATTAGAAGCCCAGGAAGAAAAAAGAAAAAAAAAAGAAAAGAAAAGAAAAGATAGATGTGGAGGATTTCTTTCAAAAATTTCATACTGGATAATTGTTTTATTAATTGTGAAATGAGAAGACATATTAAGCACCGCATGGCCCAGGAGTGAGAAATCAAGAGTATCTCCCGTATTTAGGGAGATAAAGAGGAGATGACTACGGTGTGAAATCAGGAGGAATAAGAAACTGGCTTCCCCTTTTAAGAGCAGCATCAATTAAACCCAGGGGAGGCGGGTGCAGTTTACTAGTTAATTAGTCCAGGGATGTGGTCCTTTCATGTGTAATTCAGAACAGGAACACCTGGTGTGCGGCACTTCAAAGCACGGGGGAGGAAAAAAAAGCTAAACAATGCAGGATAGGTCACAAAAGAAAGCAACAGCACAAGAACAAAAACTGTTTATATCTGACCTTCACCCTGCTGTAAATAAAGCAAGACGGTTGGGCCCCCTCCTCCCCGCCCTGGGAGAACAAACAGCTCTGGGCACACTGGGGGAGCAAAAAAAAAAAGAAAAAAAAAATCAAAAAAGGAGGAGATGGAGAGGGGGAAGAGAGAGACACGGTGGTAACTAATTGTTTTACAACCTAATTAAAAGGAAAACAGACAGCAAGATATAGATAGGGATATAATGATTTTAATCACGTTCTGATATGCAGAACCAAAAAAAAAAAAAAAAAGAGGGAGAAGGGAAAGGCGATGCGGGCAGTGCCGGGGGCTGGCAGAAATGCCACCCATCACCCAGGAAGAGTGGGGTGGGTTTGGTCTGCCAAAATCCTAACTGGGCCCAAATTTCCAGGTTTTGACTGGATAAAAATTGAGGTCAAGGACTAGGAAGGAGCCAGGGTGGTGGCTGGTTCTTGTATGACCAGGAGGGGACGTACAGACCTGCTCCTCCAAACCCAGACCGAATTTTAGCAACGTGCTCCAAAGTTTCTCCACCCTTCCCATAACTGCTGTGGCTCAGCAAAGCTCTTCTCCAGTGTGCCCAGAACGGTCTGAAACTGGAAGCAGATGCCCTGTGATAAAACTTTTACAGTGCTTTACCTCATCAAACACAACACAACTCATTAAACCTCACGCACCAAAGAAGTAGGTGTTATTTCTGTTTTACAGAGGGAAAACCCATAGAGAGATTAATTTAGCAGCCACGAGCCACAGACCAACAGCAATGACTGGCCGTCCACCCAAATTTCCACAGCAAGCTTGCTGCTCAGTCAGCAAAACCACCAGAAGACAGCCAGCTCTTGCAATATGAATAATACTTTAGCACAAGAAGTCTCTGAAGGGGCTCGCTCCAGAAGAGTGCAAGCACGCGTTTGGCAGCGTAAGCATCTCAGATAAGTCTGTCAACTTCCAAAAAAAAAAAATAAAAATCAGAATATCTGAATGTATACTTGAACCAGAGCCCTTCATTGTATCAGTGATTATTTCGTTCACTCATCATTAAGCTGGATCTAGCACAGTAAAGAAAGATGCTGTTATTTTCAAACACTGGACTGCGATTCAAGAAACATGATTTATTCCTTAATCTGCTGCTTTCTGTGAGTCCTGGAGTAATTAAGCTCTCTGAGTCTCATTTTGCCATCTGTAAAAGAGAGAAGTGGTGCGGAGAAACTGGGTTTGTGGAAAATGCCCCACAGAAGGGAGGCATTACTGCAGATAAAAGCTCACTTATGTTTAAATAGAAATTTCTATGGAAAGTTATGAAGCCCCCACATCTTGTTCTAAACCACCGTCTGTTCCCCAAATCATTTAAACAAATTAAAAGAAGAAATGTCGCAACCAGGACGATTTTGCAAAACTCGCACTTGTGAGATAATAGTTCTGGATAAGACAACAAATAACATTTGAAAACCCTCTGGACATCACACACAATGTCCACGCGTATGGACAGGCTGGACAAGAACAGCACCATGTTAATGTCAGCAACAGCAGAAACTCCCTGGGTGGCCGATACTTTGAAAAACTACGGGAATAAAAGAAAAAAATAAATGCCTCTTCTCCTCTGTTTCCCTTAAGAAACACAACAAAACAGTTTTTTCTTTTTTATAGGTAGAAAATGGGTATATTGGGCAACATGCATGAAAATACACCTCAAAATGGGCTCGGTGACAATGGAGAATTAAATATACAAATAAATAAAATTAAGCAGATATAGTGATTTGCTTTTGCTTACTTCTCTATCATTTATATCCAGGCTAGGGATTATAAATGTGGGAGTATTTTCTAGAATGAGCTTTGCAGCACATCCTGAAGACCTCTCAAAGTGTTCTTTTTCAGCCATGTTCAGATGGGAAGAGCAAGCTCCCCTATTTGAAGAAAAATGTATGTTATTTAATGAGCAGTGACCTCTCCAAAAGCTGTATTTGTCTTAAAGAAACAAGGCCATCATTCAAGCTGCCACCTAATAGGAGTTCACTGCCAAAAGATGTTTTGAGATATTTTGTTTATTTTTGTGGCCTTTTTTGTTGTTTTGGGAAGGGAGGAGCTTTAAAAAAAATATCATCCAGCACAAGTCTCATGAAAGTAGTGGTAACAAGGTGAGGTCTAAGCTGGCCAAGCATTTATTTGGTGAAGTCATTTGACAAAAAATCACAATGCTCTGATATAGATCTCCATAATACTTCTGATATATAACTCAGGTGTACTGCAAGATCAAAAATGCATCCTCCTGAATTGGATGTCAATGAGACATGTCCCTCTTTTACCAGTTTTTCCCAAAAACACATTCCCACTCCGCCATGCCTAGGACACAACTAACATCACCTATGAGTGCTAGTCAACAGGATGGCATAGACAACACTCCCAAAACCTCCCAAACCTCCAAGACAACGAAGGCACAGCCCAACCATCCTCCTTACCCACCTCAGGCAGCACAGCCAGCACAATCACCAGCCAAAGGGAATTCACAGACCTTGACCCCAGTGTCCTCATTCCCAGCAAAAACATGGAAAGACTACTAGAAACAGGGCTGAGCTGCCCCAGCGGCACAGTGCGACTCCACTCCTATTTTTGGACATAACCATCTGAGGACCCACCGACCAGTCATTTAATCTCATTGATAAAAGCTGTAGAATCTGGTCACCAGGGTGTTTTGTTATGCCCATCCTTAATGTCAAAGCATTTATAGAGCTATAAGGGGAACAGGTAAGAGTAGTGGAAAGCCATTGGTCGGCTTCAAGCTAAACGTGCTCAAAGTGGTTTTGCAATCACATGGCTCTCAGATATCCTAGGCTGGTCCGTGTGAAACAAGGGAAGCCACTGTTTAAATACTTAGGACTCTTAAACAACCCAAGCCCCACAGTGGTAGCCCAACATTTAATTTCAAAGAGGAATAAGAGGGGAAGGAGGAAATAAAAGATGAAGGCAATGAAAACTGAAGGAAACGCTCACAGGTCACGGGATATTACTGCAACCCAAGTTCTCACCAACTTCAGACCCCTCTAGGTAAGATAAGATGTCAGCCAGCTATAGAAATGCATGCTGAATATACTCTACCTAGCCAAAACATAAGTGTATCCAGCTGTCAAGATAGTATTGCAGCATTTATTTGCCCTTGTAAAAATTATTCTATTTTTCCAATTTGTAATTACAAGACTGCTCTTAAGTCCTGCTAAATAAGCCCAGACTTTGCCATACCATTAAATTTGTCTCCTGTTGTGGTTCAAAATGAACTGGAATAAAACTGACAATCTCAGTACTCCTGTCATCCAAGCACAGTGGTTCGGTACAGCATGAGAAGAAAGTGTTCTCAGGAAGACAGAAGTCTGAGCAGCGTTTCCTTAAAAGCAGCAAAGAGTGAATAAGAGGGCTTGGAAAGCCAGATGACAGGACTTAGGAGAGCTTTCTCCAGAGCAGGAATAAACTGAAGCCTTTCCTGAAAGAAAACAAAAATCAAGACCTGAAGGCGTACCCCAAGAGCTGCGTGTGTTCTTGCTGAGGAGTAATTCTCATAACAAGTTAGATTTTTTTGGAGGAAAGGGAAAGGAAGAAAAGGAGTGGACATCTTCACAAGGAAGATTCAATTTTTTTCTGTTCTCTCTGGTCCCTCAGGACAGAATCCACATTTCTATAACTCCCTGGGGAGTTAAAAGGTAGAGAAATAAGCCGTGGATGAAACCAGCAGCATTTTCTGCCTTCTCCCAGCGGCTTCCAGGTCCCAGCTGAGCCCCACTGAGCTGCAGTGGCTCTTAGCATCCCCCCACAGAGCTACCAGGGTCTTACCAGGCCAAGGTGTCCACTAGACACAAAGGGACTCCTGAGCCTGCAGAAACTGAGTTAGCGTTTAGTTCAAGGTAAACACCTACAAAACCCAAGCAGTCGTAAACTCACAGGATTTTGCACTCCTTAGCTAGCTTCAGCAACAACCCAGATTGTAACCAGGACATATATCAGAGCTAGCACTCTACATTTTGGAGAAATAAATATTCCTAAACTATGGTATCTTTATATGCCAAGTACCCACATCAACAAAACCTCTTCAGTGTCTTACAGGAAAGAGTAGCACCTTCTAAACCATTAGCACCCTGCAAGCTAGTGCAACAATGATAAGTCACTGGGAATACAAGTAAGCACAGTGCTGTTTTATTTGTGGCACTTCTATTTCCTTTAATGTGTGTCTGATAAAATGTTTTCTAAGCATTGCCTTTAGTATGTGTTTATCCCAAAGGGACCATTCCAGGAGGACAAAAAATGCAGCACCCACTACTGCCAGGTTTGCCTTCAAAGTCATGAACGCACACTTCATTCACTTGAATACATTTCCTTTTTATCTAATACATCCAGTGATGCTCCAGGCTGGTGCTTGATGAACATGTCCTACCTTTCAGCAGAAACTCTGAAACAGAAGTTAACTTAGCGAAGAACAAAGTCACCCTCATGAAAATATTTGTCACGAAAGCTTACGCTTCAACAAGAGGCGTGTTTTATTTTTAAATATTCACATTGTAAAAGACCACTAACTTTTTGGGGAGTCAGTCCCTGGCGGTTGAGAGGTGCTAAGTGCCTTCAACTGTCACTTATTTTGGTGAGAAAGAGAACACACTTAAACAGGGCAGCTCTGTTTGCGCGCAGCTAAAATCATCGCTTTTCCTCCACCTGTATCTCCATTAAGGAGGAAGAAATAAGCGAGGCCAAAGAGTACAAATAACCTTCTCTCATTTTCAGCTTTCACCATTTGCAAAGCAATGGAGAGAGCCCCTTCCTCAGCCCTCAGGCAGCCCAAACAATTCCCACCCCATCTCCCGGCACTGGTTCCACTGCTGCATCCCTGTCCCAGCTAGGCAGCCCATTACACTCCCCACTCCTTTAAAGAGCACCCTGATAATATGCAGGGCTAAAATGTCAGAAGCTATTAGAAACTCTCAGACACACAATATATCTCCATCCCCACGTTTTCCCCTTGCACTGTGCAACAACAGACAACAGGCATGCAAACTGCTCAGCTGCAACTGTTCCAAGTCGAATAATTACAACTTGTCAGAAAGAATTAATTTTCCCATTTCTCATAAAGATGTGTAAAAATTACCATGTTATTATACACTGACACTCTCTGGAGGCAGACACAAAATTTAATTTTGAATTCTTTCCGCATATTAAATTAAATCCATAAATAAGAGTTTAGGCATTCACTCGGAAGCATATGTTCATTGGGAGCGAAAGCCAACACGAGCCTGGCTGTAATGGTTGTTGTAATGTTTTAATAGCTCGCTTCTTCTAAGCACCAATAAATTTACATGATCATAACAGTCGTGGGCATACAAGAAGCCCATTACTGTCTGGGCACAGGCAGCAGCGTTAACAGGATGGAAAAATGGAAGGGGGGGTGGGAGGAAAAGAACCCTTAAATAAAATTAGGCAACTGCACTTGTCAGCTGCTCCATGATTGAATTTTTAATATTGTGGTCAATTGGTCAAAACAAATAATGGGATAAAATATTTTAATGTATTTAAAACCTGCTTCTGTGCTTAACAGAGTTTATCTATTTCTTTCTATATACAGCTTCAGACTTGTCAGGCTGCATTGCCATTCCCTGAGTGCACAGAGAGGATAAAGCTTGTCCTGGTGTCCTCTCCCCCAGCTCCTGCTGGCCATCAGCACAGCACCCAGGACCCTTCACTGGGGGCTGCAAAAGGGCTGGGCACGGCCGTTCAGAGCTGAACTGCACGGCCACAGTCCACTCTCAGCTGAGGCCAGAGGATGTTGAAATAAAACGTGAGGGTAGGGTGGATGGCAGTCGGTCCCATCCCTTTGGAGATGCTGGGGAGGGCCTGGCAGTCCCGAGGACAAGGGAAGCAGCAAACCATGGTTCACCATCTCCTTTCGTCTCACCAAGACAGTCCCAATTTAAATGCAGTGACTGACCTCGGACCCCACTGCAGGCTGGATCTGTACAAAACTGATCGACGTACTTGCTTCCATAGCCAAGACTGCCTTTTAGTTACACAAGCAAGCAGGGTATCTCCCCAGTGCTCCATCCCTTTTATATTTATAATGATTTATCATTTAGATACATCCATAAGTGAAGCTGAGTTTCCCAACAGGGAATTTAAATGTAATATAAAGGTTAGTGGTAAGATGGGCTCCTGGAACTAGTTTTTAAATATGGTCAATGAAAGATAATAGCTAACCTCATGCTCTGCTCAGATTAAACTACCACACACTGTCTCTGCCTTTCTTACGTGTACAGCCAGATAGTTCTTTGAAACCTTAATTACTTTTTAAAAAAAATAATTCAGTTATCTTCAAACCTCCACTCACCACCACCAAAATTGGGAATATGTGTATCCTCTGTGTGTGTACAGCACATATATGCACACAGTCACCCCCCCCAACGAATCAGACACAGGGTGGAAGGCAGTCCAGCCCCTCAAAAAACCTGTGTGTATCACTGATCTTCATAATATTTTCTTTCCTACCAGGATAAACAATACATACAAGAAGTCAGTTTTGTCTCTACGAACATGAATTTGTTTCAAATAAGTTTGTGAGTTAAGTAGAACCCAGATCTTTACAGAGAGCACTTATCGACCGAAACCATACGACACTTTGAAAACTGCACCAAAAACTCTCTTCTCTCACTGAAGTCAACAGAAGACTCTCAGTGGCTGTTGTGGGAGTTTCACTGCACCAACTTAAGCTTTTAATAATTGGAGATAACGGGACAGAGCCAAGGAGAGCCCAGCAGTAACGTCGTTCCAGCAGGTTTAGAAATTTCACCAGGGAGCAGTGACAGCTTTGTACAGACTCCTCACTTAGAGGTCGAGGTGATTCAGAAAACGAGTATGACCATAAAATTTAAAAATAGCTCATTGAGAAAATTTGGGGGTTTTCTGTGTTGCATTTTGACGTTTTCTGTATTTTCAGTGCATTGGGCAGGAGACTGAGTTCTGAAACTCAAACTTTGCAGGAGCTTTTGAGAAAGTGTCTTTCGGTGGTGTGGCAGTACTAGCTACAAAAAAAAAACCCGGGGCACCAGTTTTTCACTTTTCATTGACTAATCTCATTCTTCCTGAGAGATACAGTGATTGAAATCCTTGCCACCGACTGTGTAGCAGCTTCTCTGAAATGAATTTGCAACCTCAGTCTAGATCCTAGTGGACAAAAAAAACCCAACCACCCCATAACCCAAAACCCCCTAAAGCACTTGGTATTAATTGGCCATCCTTGCTGGTGGTCTCAGGACAGAGGCCGTGGGCACGGAAAATGAACAAGCTCCTGACCTTCTTCTGATCCTCTCCACGAGGGCTGAGACAATGACTGGGCTATGCACTGCCATTTCCTATTTAATTAAACGGCTAAATGGAAGATTTCCTCTGTGGCTAAATGGGAGGTTTCTTTTTCTAGTGCTGCTCTCACTCTCCTAACTCTTGCAGTCACTTAAGCCGACTGTAACATTTAAAGGAAATAATTCCCCCCTTCGGTTTTCCTAGCACAAAGGAAAGAATACTGCACCAGTACTGCAGCTCAATTTATGTAGAGAGAGATTTATACATATGTCTTTCGATTCGCATCATTCTTTCCTTTTTAAAGGGACAACCCATGTCATTATTCCCTTTAAAATATCTGATGATACATTTACCTCTAATCCCACTGCAGAGAGAACTTCTGAAAGGTGAGAAAAAGTTGCTTCCGTGTAAGATGTACAAACTTCAGCTACCTGACGGTGATGATATATGCACATTATATAATACATATACGTGGAAAACAGCCTTGATGTGACAGCTGAGTCCTAAGGCATCGTAGTAGTCGCTCTGCGTTTGAAAGACAGCTTCTCTACCAAACCACTCAAACAGTAAAATGAACACAATATACTCTCCAGCTAGAGCTATGCCCTTAAGCTTCAGTTGGATGAGGAAAAGAAAACTTCTCATTGAAGTCTATTTTAATTAGGACTGCAGAGAACGAGCTTGAATGAAAGCCTGCCTTTTTTTTTTTCCCCCTCCCCTTTTTATTTCCCTTTTGAAACCCAAGCTAGAGTTTAAAAAATTCTTGGATAGGGGTAAAAACCAAGTGAAAAGCTGAAGTATACTTGCATTTGAAGGTCCTTTAGATGAAGAAATTCCCCGTAAAAAAACTTGGATTTAGGGATGACAAAGAAAGGATGGGTTCTTATATTCAGTCTGCTTCTCCCATATGATCTGCAGACTGGCTCTGTCATAAAAGCTAGAAAACACTAAACAAGTTATACAGCATTTGCTTAACTGACAAAATATTCACTGATTATTACTGCCATTAGCCTGTTCTTTTTGATTTCCCTATGTATTTGTTTCTCAGCATTTTGGATGTTTAGTATCCTGACATGATGTGTCTCCAAAGCTTTGTCAGATGCTATCTTTCTAGATTAAATACATACAGAAGGATAGGCTTTATATTTGCCTGTGACAAGTGCCGTGTTTAACCATGGACTTCCAGGAAGGTCACAGAACCTGTGCCCATCTGTGCATGGGGTAACAGCTCTGCCCCACCTGACTGGCTCCACTCATGCTAGATTTAATAATTATGAAAAGTTTGAATCACAGCACAAATAGCTGGAAAGGAGACATGACGTACACCACTTGCACCCACCTGCCAGCATTCATGGTTGTCTGGAATACCCTCAAATGTTTAAAGTGAGGGTTTGGTTTTTTTTTTCCTATTTCCCTGACTGCCAGGGGTATCAACTTACCCCATGTGTCTCAGAGACATATGCTGTTACTTTAAATACATGGATCTTGGATCAAAGATTTTGAGTTTGTTTCCAGGCGAGAGGAATACAAAGCCTATTTAAGCAGATGCAAAAATTACTTCGAAACAACAATGCTGCAGAATTCAGTAAGGAGGCAAGACAAGAGAGCTCCAGTACCAATCCAGCGCAGGCACAAGGAAACCGTAATCATATCTAATTAGAGTTAAAATAATGTTTCCCTTTGAAATGTTTAATTAGCTCTGTTTTATTACATAAACATTCTTGATGCAGAGCATACTGAGCTAGAAGAGTCTGATGAGTTAAACAGTGCAAAGTGCTCAGGCGCCCAGTGTGGGGCAAAACCTGACAAGGAGTGGCTGTTGTTACCAGATGTCTGGACCATCAGTGGAACCATGATGCTTGCTGCAAACAGCAGGCTATCATTTCAACCTTTGTTGCCTCTACTGAAGCCTCCCATCGCGCTTTCAATTTAACAGCATCACAAGGAGACAAAGAAATTTCTTACAATATGCCTTTCAGTTCAGAGACAAATCCCATTTAAACTTGTTCAACCTCTCATAACGTATTAGTTATTGTTGCCAGTCTGCGTGTCCTCTGGCAACACACTACTTGTTCTGGAGGAGGGAAGCTTTTTTTCTTCCCTCCCCCCCACCCCCTCTTTTTTCTGTCTTTTTTTTTTTTTTTTTTAAATTCTTGCCCTTCAGTTTGATAAAGCAAGACCAGATTTACTGGCAAACTTACAGCACGCTTGTCACAAGCTTGCAGCAAATTTAATTAACCTTATTACAAATATGGTTTTCTTGAAGATTACATCACAATCTGGTTTCACATCGCCTGCTGCTGATTCAACATATTCTGTGCTTTGGAGAATATGTTCATTTTCTGAAAAAGGTCAAAATGTTAAAATATCTAAAACTTCACTATTTCTTCTGAGTTCCTGTTCAAATGTTGTGGTGTACCAACGTTTTGTCATACGAGCGGTGGTGCTCTCTTGCCACGTGCCAATTGTGGATGGGTTTAATTCACAATACGGTTTACATCCTTTTAAAAGGGATGGCCAGGTGATGGAAAATTTGGGGCTAGTTTAACCCCTCATTAGCACACTGGGACAAAATCACTAGAAACACACAACTAGAATAAGCTTTGCCCAGCAAGCAAGAAACAAGTCATTTGGAGCATCGCTTGGCATTTTGGCTGCATAAGGACAGAGTTAAAATATTACTGTTGCTCAAGAACATTGAGAGTGAAGATGTATAAATTGGTTTAGATTAGCAAAATAAATTAGAAACTTTTTACAGTCAGTACTAGTTTGTAAGCCCTAAAATGTTTGGTTAAAGGATTTTTCCGTCTCAGTTTCCAGAAACTGGAACGAGAACATTCCTGTGACAGAAATCTTTGGAATAAGATTTCTATCAGAATACTTCAAACTTTAAAGACCTGGACAAAAAAAGTCTTGATTGCTTCCTTGAACTATACCTACATTTAGAACTTTTAACTATTTGCACAGCCTCTGTTAGCCTCCTTGAAAGTGCCTACTCTCAGCTAAAACACTGGGAGAGAGATGAGTCCTTACATGTTTATGTTCTCATTTAATGTCTAGGGGTGGAATGCCCTTGTCCATATTCATGTAATAACAAAGCAAGGCTTCACGGGCTGAAATTCTGTTATGGTGTGGGAGGAAGCAGAGGAAAAAAGTCACAGCATCTGTACTAAAATCCTCTTTCATAAAGCATAAAGAGAGAAGAGGGCGTAAAACAAAGACACCTTTGCTAATCGCTAACCCTGTAATTCTATTAGCAGACAGGTTTGACCAGATCAGCGGGCAGCGGATGCAAAAAAAGGATTATGCAAAAAAAAAAAAAAAACAACCCCAAAGCAAACATGAGTACAATAGCAGTGATCTAAAACCTTGGCGTATCCAATAACGTTATGGCTCCCACACGCCACACGGACAAGGTGCTGGACCAGCAGAGCACGAGTGCATCCAAAGCCTCCCTGCAAGGCAGCTCCAGAGAAGATCAGCTGCAATAGCAAAGGTGCGAGCAGAGGTCTGAACGCCCGGCTGTTGTGTACCAGCTTCTGAAGGATGCCAAGGTGATGACTCCCACATGACAAAAGATGCTTTTTGCATTCACGCCTAGGTATACATAATATATATTTGGTATTATTTTACTTTTAAATGCTTAAACAGAGAGGTTTGAAAACTCAAGTGAGAACACTCGTCAAAGAAAGACAAAAAGGGTCTGCCTACCAAGGTCACTTTTTTCCCTGCAAGAGAGAAATAAAACAAGCAGAACTCTCCCTCCCATTCCAGTCACTAAAACCTTTCACACTCTTCTGCTAAACTTAATTAACCTGTAGGTCATTCTAACACTGACACGGATGGAGGTTGTGCATTATTTTATTGAGGCACTTTACAACTAACACAATACAAATATTAAATCATTTAAACAGAACTGAAGTCCTTGATTCTCTTAGAATGTATATACCATTAGGGATGTATTTTGAAACTTTCTGCAAAACATCCAAAGAACTAATTAAAGGGACAAGCATGGAAGATGCTCTGCTGGGCCTGTTACTCAAGAGCAAGTAAGAAATTGTCAGGGATGTGAAAGTCAAAGGGAACCTCATCCACAGTGATGGTGACATTCAGGATTTTAAGCTTCGTGGAAGAGTGAGGAAGACAGAGTAGAACCTTTGTCCTGAGGAGAGCAGATTTCAGCCTGTTCAGGGATCTGCTTGTCAGGATCCCAGGGAGACTGCCCTGGAAGGCAAAGGGGCTCAAGGAGAGCTGCTTGATTTCCAAACCACAAGCTCCTCAAAGCACAAATAGTCTATTCCTCTGCACAGAAGGCTGAGCAAAGGTGGCAGCAGACCAGCATGGGGGAACAGAGAGAACTCCTCAGCTGGATAATGGAAGAAGGTACACGGGACAAATAGAGACCTTGCTTGAGCACACAGGGAGGGAGTTAGAAATGTTAAGAGCTCAAAGAGCTCAGCTGGAGGTGGAACTAGCAAAGGATGTGAAAAGCATCAAGAAAAGCTTCTGTAAGTACCTAAGCAGAAGAAGGAAGGGTAAAAAAACACATGGTCCCAGAGGGGTAGAGGAGTTAATGACACAGGACACAGAAAGGACTGAGGTACTCAACCCATTTTTTGCCTCAATTTTACTGGTAAGGTTTGCCCTCAGACCTCCCAGGTCTCCAAATCTACTTGCTGTCTGTGAATGTAAAGCAGTGCCCACACAGACAAAAGTAAAATTTGGGACTACCTAAACCAACAGGACACATACACTAGGACCAGATGAACTTCATCTGAGAGAGCTGGCTGATACTACAGCGAGGTCCTGCTGTATCATCTCTGAAGGGTCAGGGCAACTGGGGGAGGTGAATGGCAAGCTGAGCATGACCTAGCATGGTCCTGGCTCCAAAGCCAGCCAACAGCCTCCCAGGCTGTGCAAACAGGAGTGCCACCACCAGGCTCTTGTTGGACCCTACCTGGAACACCACGTCCAGCTTCAGGCTTCCCAGCACAAGACATTGATACTCTAGAGCGAGTTCAGCACAGGGCTGGTGAGAGGTTGGGTGCTGGAGGCCCCAGCAGGCAAGGAGAAGCTCAGGAACAGGGTCTGTTGAACGTTAAGTAAAGAAAAAAAAAAGGAAAGCCTGGAGGCAGAGTTGCTGCTTAAAACTACCCAGTGTGAAGAGAGATAAAAGGCAAAGTCAGAGTTTTCTCAGAGACACACAGCGATAGGACAGGAGGCAACAGAACTGCCAGGTCAGGTATAAAAAAAGATTATTTTTTTTTTACAAGGAGGGTGGTCAGATGATGGCATAGGTGACCGGAGAGGTTGTGGAGTCACCATCTTTGCAGACATTGAAAGTCCATTGAACACAGCCTTGATCAACCTGCTGTAGGAGACTGGACAAGACAGTCTCCAGATCTCCCCTTCTCCCTAAATTATTCTATAGTTCTACAGTTGCACAAAACGTGAATCACATCGGTCTCCTGCCACTTAAAGACATCATGGAAATATTCTGTACTTAATTGAATGGTTTTGAGTTCTTTGCATAGTTCTTCATAGCTCCAACATTGAAAGATTTACTTTGTGTATTTTTACTTCTCTTTCTAGTACAGGTTAGACAGTCTGATCATTTGCTACATGCCTTATGCTGGTGCTGTACACCAAACCCCCTGTTCAAATGGCCTAACAAACCTGCACACCATGCCAGCACTTCAAACTTATTTACTGTTTCCTTGCTTTTCATCCATACATTGACCGTGCAGGTGATACACCAGAAATCTTTCTTTAAGAGTCTGTGGCCTAAAAGGTGGCAGCTCAGCAAACCTTCCTGCCCTCCTCCCCTTCTAACAGGCTTCCTTTTCTGAAAGCCCTTCAGCATCAGTGGAGAGAAATATGCTTTTTACAAATGTTAAATCCCGTTTAGATCTATGGATGGTTTTGAGAAGATTATTTGCTGGAGTGAGCGCTTCAGGCTTTTCCCTTCACAGTCCCTGCAAATCCACAAGGCTTCATGCAAACGGGACAGGGATAGGATGATGTCTGGAAACTTGAGAGCTCGTGGGAGTTCACTATATTTATTCTGTTTCCTTCATGGGACGTTCCCAACCCTTCTTCCTCCTCCCTGCTCCCTTCCAGGCAGTCGGAAAGAGGGGAACTGAATAAATTCACTGAAGGAAACAATCACTACCCATAGGTTTGGAGTTGCCCCCTCCTTTTTGGAGGAAGGTGGGAGTATGCAGGAAGGGAGGAGAGAGAGGTTTTTTCTCTCTAATACGTTGACAGGTTGCTTTGGGGTGCTATAGAATGACGGGTACCATATATAAAGGCTTGATATTACTATAAAAACACCAACATCGCATCCAAAAGAAATACTTCAAGATTTATAACATTGCTGAACTCTCAACTCTTGGGACCCAACTGGAGACCTTTAGATGACTTGCCCCTACTACCGTTACCAAAAATCCTAAGAGAAAAGACAAGACTGCTACTGATTGCATATAAAATAGTAAATCCTGAAAGCTTTATAGCAGCCAGCTCTCTTATCACAATTCTCCATGGACAAAACACCTGTTTATGCTGGCAACAAATGAAAAAACCACATTTCTGTTATTTAGTAGGTCTCTGTATTACTACAGCACATAAGAGACCTGCACAGAGTTTTCCCCAAACTTAGCTGAGCAGGGAACAGTGTTCCTATCCTTTAGAAAAACTGTGCAATTTCAAGCTATTGAACTTGACATATTCCAACAGAAATGTATGGTTTCATCAGAAAGATTCCAGAGGAAATATGTTTTATAGATGAAAAAAAAATGCAACTTGCTCTGAGCTTTAAGCTTAAACTGTGGTAGATGTGGACACTGCAGTGATTTTATCTGCACTGATGCACAGAATAAAGTGGAAGTGAAAATTGTTATGGAGTACGCGAGCAGCCTTTCAAAACATCCTAATAGGAAGGTGGGGAAGAAATTAATTGGAATTTTCAGTGAGTGTACACAGCAGATTCCAGAAGTGTTCAAATTCATGATCGTGGACTAGAAACAGGAAACCTCAGACAAAGCACTCTCTTTGGTTAAATGCTTCAGTTCATATGCAAAAAAAAAAAAAAAAAAAAATCCTCTGATGGGAGACCAGACGTCACACACAAAGCAGGAATCTTGTGACAACAGCCAGCTAGAAAACCTTCTGCCCACAACTCTATCTTCGAATAGACCACACCATGGGACAGATGAATTGTCCTGGTAGGCTGCGTGTGTCCCACAGAGTGGGTTGACCCTACTAGAGACAAGGACAACTGTGTTTTGCACAGTGCTCACTGATGTCATCAGGAACGATGCATCTAATAACAGCTCTTCTGTCCTAAGCCAATAGTTTGGAATAGAACACAGAACACCATTAGAGGGAAGTTCGAGGGAAAAACAACCTCTAATTTCTTTTGCAACACCTGTGTGTAGCATAAACATGAATTGCTCCCCCCTAACCTGAATGGTGCCAATGCTTATCGAATTACTGGTAACTCAAGCAACAAGAAAACACAAAAATCTTGGCCAGTGCTTGCCCTTCTCATTTCATCCTCTCATGAGCCAGGCAGTGTCAGACCACAGTGTTCTTTCAACAAGGTACCCTGATCAAAAGTTAAAGAGGTTACACAGAACATATAATAGTCTAATATCTACTAAAAGGATAATTCAAGAGAATGCATCACCATCCAGTTATCTTCAATAACTTTTCCATAAACAAAAGCGATTGGAATCTGCAGAGTATCGCTCCAGTGACACCTGTTGCACATAAAAACCAAATGGTAAAACTGAAGATAGCAAGAGAGAGATGAGAATTGCAAAGTCAACCTCTCAAAAACTAGGAAATACCGTTCTCTGCACAACTGCATTTCATGCTGTGTGGACGGTGCATCTCTCACCCAGGAAGAAGTGGAAACTGTAAACAATTTGAGCATTTTTAACTTCTACCACCTGGGAATGACACAAAAGTCTGGGAAATTCTAATGAACTTTTTCAAATGCATTTTTATAGGCTGATTAAATATGGGTTAAAAGTGAATCATATGCTCATAGGAACAGCAGGAACATTCCTGACACAGAAGCCACAAATCCATTCAAATACCCACAACTACAACATTGCAGGTTACTGCTGCAACAGGTGAAGAGGACAAGAATCCAAAGAAACTTTCCAAAAATGAACACGTATTATTTTGCTGTAGTCCTCCTCTCCAAAATGTCTGCGATGAAAGTTTAAAAGAAAAAAAAGCCAATAAAATTTAGGTAGAGAAGAAACATTTTTGCACAAATTTATAAATGGTTTGGATTCCTGCCACTCTGAACTACTAAAAAAAAAAAATAATAAATTTTCAGACCAAGAGGGACTTTACCCATCTTTAGATAAAGAAAATCCTTTTTACCTTCCTTTCTTCCATTAGTGACTCCATCAAAAAAGCTCATCTAAATTTTCTCTAAAAAATTGATTATTCTATTATGAGATTTCAACAAGAAAACTATCCCTCTAATGAAAACTGCCATTTTTAATGGCTTGTCACACCTGTATTCACAAGAATAATAAGGGTATCAACATGATTTAAATATAACGAAAAAAGTTATTTTCAGGGTATACGTATGTAAACTGAGAGAGTTGTCTAAAAACTGTTTTGTCAGAAAAATTCAATAGCTCTAAGGGAAAAACTCCCACCTTAAGTCTTTTGGCCCAGTTCTTCAGCACCATGAGATTTAAATAGAGGAAACAAGAGTTGGAAATCCATGAGATTACTATCTATTTCCAGTAGAGCTCAGTAATCTTCAAGCACTTCTCATTAACATGACAGTTACATCACCTGGGATTAATACTTTTGCAATTAATTCTAGTTTCATTTTGTTGAATGAAAACATAACGTCAGTATTACTTCCAATTTACATGCCATCTTTCATTGCAAAACGATTCTATCATGCTTAAATATATATATATATATACACACACACACACAGAGTTTATATCATTATCAACTCAACAATGAAATGAGCCACCTGTGGTGGGCAGCTGAACTACCGAAGCACAGTACAATGCATAAATGAAGTGGAGAGATAATGGAAATTTTGGCTGGCATTAAAGCATGACCTCAATTTTACGGAATAGGTCAAGAATTTTTTTAATCCCCAGAGAACCAAAGACTCAGCCTGAAAGTCAAAGCACAGAGAACACAAACCAGTTGAGTCACTGCTGTAAAGGTAAACCACAAAGATGACTCACACTTGTTGGAATCTGCCTTTTGCTCTTCAGACCTTATATCTCACTTCATGATGAGCTACCGTAAGTTGACTCAACAAAATGGAACTGGTTAAAATAAAATAATAAGAAAAAAAATTCCTAAACTCTGTACGGCTATAAAAAAGTAGTAATGGGAGTGATAATATTGTGGAGATAAGGCTTGCTGTAACAGTGCACAGACCTTCACTTCTCACTGATTTTAGCAGCCCTCGTGTTAAAACCACTACTTAAAGCCACGGACCAAATGTATAATCACAGCAGTGGAAAGGGCTTGGATGAAGCATTTCGACTGTTACTCAACCACGAGGACAGCTTCAGCCCTTGCCTTGGGAGACACCAGCTCTGTGCTCACGGATACTGACAAACTCAAGCGTTTATTGCTCAAGAAGGATTTTTTTTTAAAGCTTTTTGTCTTTAATGTAGGCAAATGAGGTCTGCAAATATTCACTAGAGTCAGGCATGCTGTGAGCATCGTCTTAATGAGACCATAAGGATGCAAGCAGGAAGAGCTATTTCAGCAGGTCTAAAAGGTAATACCCAACAGTTAGACTTCTTAATTTCACCTAAGTGTGAGCAACTGAAAAGTAGGGGCAGAAAGCATTTAAAATGAGGAACGAAGCAGTACTGTAGCTGCCACCATGGATTTTAAGACAGGACAGCTTTCAAGAGCTGACTGAATCAAGTGAAAGAGCAAAACCAGGAATGCCCAAAAATAAGCACATGATATACAGTTTCTTTTCTCTTTGCCAAACGCTTTACCTTTAAAATAGTTTTTGCTAAGAAACATACTGAGCAATCCCAAACCCTGCATTTAATGTTTCTTAACAGGCAGAATATTATTTATTCCAGGAATCACATTTGCTAGTCAGCACAACAAACAACTACGTCAGTAATTTTAAGAAATTCTTCAGAGAAACTTACAGATGTGAGATGCAGAAGAGCAAATCTGTACCGATTCCTCTGAAGAGATCACAGAAAGGGAACAATTTCTGAAGAAACGTAAGACATAAACTGAAAATTATACAGTAGGTAATAAAAAATTTTGAAAGGCTATTAAAGTGATGCAGCAGGCAATTCTTGCTGTAATATGGAGGGGGGGGAAAACAGGCAGCTTTCCCTGCTGCATCCTTCCTGCTGGACCTTTTTAACATGGGAACAGCAACCACCCAGGAAGGCTCATCTTCAAACTTGGAAGGAAGGAAGCAATCTTCTAAACTTAATATTAGCTCCCTTTTCAATTCTGCAGAACTACCGTAAGCTCTCACACAACTATCTCAATTAGCAAACAACAGTGTGACGGGGCTTCTTCATGAAGCAGCACTTGCATTTCATGGTCAAGTACATGAAACCTACCATGATACCAAAGGTGTTAGCAGATCCTTACAAAGCTTTTATGACCACGTGTATTTTTCTAAGTTAATTAACTTGACTAGGCTGAAACCAGAAAGCCAACATACAAATTGTGCCGGATCAGTAATACAGCTTGCTTTTTAATTGAATGTCAACAGAACAGCAATTTCTATTTACTCCTTTAACCTATGGATAAATAATTACAAATAAATTCTTTTTCTCATAAACCTCCAAATGGGAGAAGCCTTTGACAATTCATTTCAAAAAGGGTCTCCAGCTCTCATACTCCTGGACTCTATTTTGTTGACTTTAAATCACCACAGTTGAAACTGAGTCTAGTTTCTGAAGATTTTGTTACTCGTGTTTTAAAATACCTGCCATAATCTTAGCACAACAAGGAATTATATAAACAGAAGAAAACATTATTTTCTGAATTATAACAAACTTCTAAAAAAAAAAAGTAAATAATACTACTCAAGGTTCTCAAAAACCAGTATTGTAAAAGATTTAAAGTTATGTAAAATAAAGTCTAGTACTACTAATACACGGACAGAATTAAGTTAAGCATTGCTTTGGATCAAGTCATCCCCCCACCTTATATTTTTATTTATTTAACAAAAAAAAAAAAAAAAAAACAACCCCAAACATTTTCACTTTCACTATAAACCAGCGTTGTCTCCAAATTTTCTTTCAAAGCCAACATTTCCCTACAAGGTTACCAGTGACAAGGGAACACTCAGCCAACGGCTTTGACAACATTACAGTAAATAAAACTAGTTGAAAGACATTAGGAAGTTAAAGCTGGGGCCTGCCCAGTAACCAGCTTTATTCCCTCATTACACAGCCCATAAGCCTGCACCGAATCCACCGCGGTGCTGTGCCGTCACCAACAACCTTTCCCCACTTGTTGCTTCACCTTCTGCTCGAGCTACTTACGTGAAACAAAATGCATAAGGGGGTTAACTAGAACTAGACAAAAGGCTGCAAAGCTCACTCAAGGCAGGCAATGGATCACTGTCTTCTCAATAACATCTCTGTTCCCCCCCCAGCCCCCCATCACTGCCATCGCCGCGCACACACACGCGCTCCAGCTCCGAGCCATAAATCTTACAAAAGTCACTCAACTGACAGGCTAATAACATGAAAGAGGTATCTGCAAACAAGATGGTTTCAAACCACCGCTGGTGACCCTGAACAAATCAGGGCCCAGTTTCTTTTGCAGCCTGCGTTTCTCCCCTTCAATCACTTAACCGGGCAGATTGATGTGACACCACAGAAATAAACTAAGCTCCCTCTCGCACACTCTCCCTCTCTCTCCCCAGCTCTCCTGCTTTCTGCCTTTCACTAATGATAAGATCTGTCTGTCCATCCATGGCTAAAGTCCAACGCTCAGAGTCATCTGGGTGTCAGAAACGCAGCTTCCCAACAACATCAAAAAAAAAAAACCCCAACCCCCGCCACAAAAAAAAAACAAAACCCACACTTCTCCCTGTCTCTTGTGTTTTCATTTATTATTTAAGAATTTCTTCCTTTAAAAGAAATACAAAAAGCAAACATGAAAAACAATACAACCCATCTCTCCATGAACCTAATGGTCTAAAACCCTGTGAAAACATGATTGCAAATTGCACCCTTTGGGAACGTAACCAGAATATTGGAGGATTTTGCACAAAGTCGGGGATGGGAGCACTTTTTTTAATCCCTCTGAAGCACCTCTATCTTCAACTTCTCTTTAAAGCCACAGAAGTATCTGAACCCCTCCTACCCTTTCATGGGCACGAGTAAGAAGCGATTTTAGCTTGTCCATGTCCCCCCCGACCCCAAGTAACGAAGACATCAGATGATTTAACAGATTATGCTTTTTTCCACAGCAGAGAATGACTATCAATTCAGACATCCTAAATCCCCAACTAATTACTTCTATGAAGCAGGCGAAAGGAAAATTAAACAGCTGGCAAAAAGAGCAGCAGATACAGCCACCCACCCAACCAACTGATGCACCTCTGCCTGCTATCCTTCTCAGGCAGATTTCTTCAGGATGCCATACAGAAATAATGGAAAAGCAAGTAGAAATATACATATTTATTAATTAAAAATATTTTTTGCACTCATAACATTTAAATATTTATATTATTACTTTTATTTCCGTTGTCTCACTCTTTTTTGCTGAACCTTACTAGGCAAATAATTTGAAGACTGAGAACTTTGTAAGCCGTGCTCATGACAGAAAAGCTAAACAACAAAATAGTGGGAATTTAAAATATTACACTGACAGACTTCATCCAGTTTCTCTCTTGCTCACACACAACCTTCTGGTTCTCATTCTCTAGTACAGTGTTAGTGTATCTGGGTAGCAGACTAATCTTGGTTTAGGTGAGCATTAAGAAACAATGGCTTTAACACCACATCTAAGCAGCATCCCATCTGGCCTTCTCTCCAAGACAATCTGGTGGCCATATTTTTTGAGGACTGGACCTCAGAAAAGCACAGAAAAAAGCCATTCCTAGAGATAGCTATCACTGCTTTTTTCACAGCTGTCTTGACAAGGAAAAGGGTATACATATATAGAGTATGTACAGTGCAACTGTATATACAACAAATAAATCAAAACCAATATTGACATCAACTTTTAGAAAATCCCAGTTTCCTGATAAAAAGAAGGACCCAGCAGCTAAAACCAACCAACATAGGATCATTCAAGATATGCTTTACTGAAGAGTGTAGTTGCATTACGGCCAGAACATGTGTAAACAGACCAACTGGAGAAGCACAACTCAGCAGTGGCCAACCTCTTTACCAAGAAGTCTACCTGTAGTCTTATCTAGGCCACCAGCAGTGGCACTTATCTAAAACTGATGGCAAGTTTGTGCTACTGGTTTGTTGTCAGTGGCCTCTGTGAAAAGCTTGTTGGGTAACAGGAACCTTAATAAATGTACTAGTAACCAGTATCCAAATAATATTTTATAAAAACTTATCAGGAACCTCTAGCAAGCAATTTAGGATGGGAACAGTCAGCTAGTCTGCTAAGGTCACACGGAAATAACCATGATGTCCAGTGCAGTCCACTCCAGAAACAGCCTCATATCATTGTGCATATCATCTATGTACAATGAGTTGAGAACAAAAAGCCCCACCATAAAATATCAACGAGGGCTGGCTCCAGAAAAGCCATCGTATGCATTTACATTTGTGCTGTAGGAGTATATAAGTGAGGAGAAACGTAAAACCAGTTGAGCCAGGGAGGCATGCAAGTGAGGACATCATCATGTTATCAACTTTCAACTCCCAAATCTAGACATGAAAGTCCACACAACAAGAGAGAGATTGAGATGGTGTCTTGTGTTCAAATTTAACCTTTGTTTTCAGTCTGGAAAAAAAAAAAAAAAAGGACTGAAAACCTGATGTTAGGGGCTGGTATTGCTGAAGGAACAGAGTTGGGAAGTTCTCTCTAGATATTGGCTCTTCTTTAGCAGCAGGTGACTGAGATAGTTCTCATTGCTTCAACTAGGATCACATCAGACTAGAAATGCTGATTTAATATTTCCTACTGAAATTTCACAAGAATAATATTGGTTATAAAGCTCATATAACATATTGAAATACCTAAATCTTGTGTTTGAACTCTGTGACATTTCCATTAAAAGGTTTACTAAATTTAGAGCCGATGTGATTCCTATGCAACCCTTATGTCTGGAGAGATTTGCACTTTGGTATTTTGATGCAAGTTGGGAATATTTCCACTGATAAATATTTCAGAATCAAGAGTTTTCTCATCTCTCTCTTTCCTTTTGCCTGCTAAAAGAGAAATCACAACATATCAATAGTATTTCATTAAAAGTAGTCAAACTTACTCTGCTCCTCAGAGTGTGAATTTGACTGACTTAAACCCTTAGAGGTTTTTTTTCCCCCCTCATACTGCTTCAGTTGGGTCACACAACTTGTTTTACACCCCTGCTTGCACACATTATCAGCCTCCCAGCTAGAGGAGACTGTGATATCGCTCCCATATTGTCCTGATGTCTCTACTCACCCCCACTCCCCAAAAATACCCCAATGAAGTCGAAGACTAGGAGAATGCTACCAACAGGGGGGAAAAAAAGAAACCAAAAAAAAAACAAAAACAAAACACCAAAACCATTGTAAGCAAAGATATGAGCAGAAGAAAATTCCAGTAGCTGGCCATACACAAAAAAAGCAAAGGAAATAACTAAAGAACATATATTGTATATGCAGCCTGCTGAGAATGCCATTTTTCAAATGTCCTCAGCCCAGGATGGCCTATTTGCCGCTTTGAACTTATTTAATAACATTAAGCAAGAACACTTAACTATCTAAAAGAAGGATCAGTGGCATAAATCAGACATCATTTCACATATTTCAGGATCAAAGCTGTAAGGCAAAATGATTTGTGAGGACATTTGAACAGCTCTAATATATCACAGTTCGTTTTGAAGGATACTTAGGCATATTAGTTGCCCAAATGATGATTCCTTTGCATAGTTGTAGCCAAAAAGAAAAGAAAATTTAAACTTTTCATTCACGAATTGGTTTCCTCTATAACCTTGATTTATGTATAGCATCAAACAAAGCAGATGAAGAACACTGTGAATTTGAATTATCAAAATTAAAACCAGGAGAGTGAATTGATTTTTTTTTCCCCCCAAATGATCAAGGCTAATCGAAGTGACCAGCACAGGAATTGTATAATCAGTAGCCAATGTGAGTTAATAGGAGCTATATAACCAATGTTCAAGATTACACTCATATTTCATTCAAACTTTCTAAAACTGTGGAGACGGAGCATGGCCCATAGTACTGTTTGACTTGAGGATAAGCTGTAGTGTTCAATTATAAAGCTTATTTTTCTTCATACACAAAACTGCTTGCCATGGTGGAAGGCCCAAGAAATGCCTCAGCTTAAAATCCTCTAATGAGAAAGGCTGGACCAGATGATATTTTGAGGTCACTTCCAACCTGGTCTGTTCTGCAGTTCTCTGAGAAGTAGCAGTCATAAAACCTCCACCTCACTAACACAGTTATGATCAGAATCAAACTTTTCAAGCTTGTAGGTGTTGGAGGTGCACCCGTTTAAAGGGAGTTTCAACATTCTTACCCCTTCCTCCTCCCATCCTCAGAAAAACACTCAAGGAAAGGTCAACCACTTCTCTGGGCAGCTAGTCTACAGGCTGATGCATATCAGCTTCTGGAGCTGAACATCTGTAACTGGTTTTCCCTGAAAATCCAAGGTGATCTGTTGTTATCTGTCATCTTTCTGCACAGGTCTTTGGGCTTTAGAAAGAGCTAGCTACCAGTTTTTGGATTTTTTTTGTTTTGTTTTTAAATTAGGAAGACCCAAACTCACAGTGCTAGAGTACCACACTCAAGGTTTCCATTCCCACCAAGGATACCAGGTTGCTGCAAACTCGTTACCAGTTGGCTCCCTCATCCTGAGTCAGTCCCCATGGTTAACATCTACTCTTCATGAGAACAAAGGTAAATGCTATAGGAGAGAGCAACAGCACTGCTGAGCTCAGGCACCAGAGCAGTCTCAGAAAACCCTGCCTTCTGATGTGTGGGGACTGGATTGTCACCCAGTCTCAAATAAAAGCAACAAGGAGGAGGCAAGAAACCAATGGGAAATTAACATTTTCAGAAAATGTGTTTAACGTTCACAAAACGTAATGGCATTTAATGCTTTATAAAAGTCTGTTTGACCAGCAAGTAATTTAAATTAGCAAGTCGAGAGTCACCATTTAATTCCCTGTGAAAAGGAATTCCATTTTTTTGTTAAAAGCAATCCCCCATCCTTCTCCCAAGGATATACACATCTATCCTTGGGAAATATATACATATACATGTATACACACAACCTTGCCATAAGTAGCATTATTCAGTAATTACAGCAAGAAGGTTAAGGAATACCTTCTCCCCTGCTCTTGTATCCATTAGCATACAAAACCCACTACATTCAATTAAACATCCATCTAAAAAAACCTAAATATTCTCAGGTCCAACATTCTCAGTAAACTAATAGCAAACTTTTGCAGAAAACAAACTTAATGATCAGAGCTTCTGTGGTATCATTTTGAGAGTATTCTTACAGTTGTTTGCTGCATTTTTTTTATGCTCCTGCTGTAATCTCTTTGACATTGAGGCCACAGCTTTAAAACAATTATTGATTAGTTTGAGGGTCAATATGCACTGAAATCTAGGGGAAGACTCTATGAACTGTGTGCACCTGAGTCAGGACCTCAGAGACTTGTAATGTATTAGACATTCACAGAAACATTTGTGTATTCTTGTACATATGCATACATACACACAAGGAATCTGGATGACAGACCTGACAGGAAGTATTATTAGAAATACATCAGAAGGACAAGAGGTGGGGATTGATGTACAACCATCTGATGATGTAGATGTACCCATTACGTACAGATTTTGTAACAAGCCTACTGGCTGTAGGTCTCTACAGCTCAGAGACCTGCCTCGAACAGCGTTGGGTAGCGAGTGGCCAGAGAGGACAAACGGGCAATAATACTCAATGTACCATCTACAGGCATGGAGGGAGGGATATCTGACACTGGAACTTCTTCAGCCACAGGTTGCATCCTCATGCTTAATAGTATTCGATGGTTTCTCGCAAGAACCTTTAATACTTACAATATCATGTAACAAAGGGCACTGCAGTTGAAGCACGAGAAAACCTTGCTCACCCAATACTTTGACATGTTTCTGTAGACAACACAAAGAAACGGACCTCTAAGGGAAGTTAGGTATATAGGGACACTTGATTTGCATTCTTAACAAAACAAAAATACAGAGTTTTGGTATTTGTTTAAATAACAGCATTTGAAAAAGCTTCACTTCCATAAATGGCATAGGATTGAACTCTGCCCTTTGCTAAGCATCATATCTGAACAGGGCTTACTGTAGTATAGATCTCAGCTGCACGTTTAAAATATGCCTGACATATGGGGAAACTTTCCACAGATTAAACGATACCGAAAATAATGACTAAACACTGAGTCAGAAAAAAGTAAAAAGAAGATATATGCATCCCCCCTCCATCCCTCCACTCAGCCACCCTAAGATGATGTGTAAAAGAAAAGATAAATTGCACTATTCCATAGATTAGAAGAATTACAGAAAGGTCAGATATCTAAAAAGAGAAATTATATGACGGGAAAGAACTGAAAGTGTATAGCTCTAGGAGGGCAGTTAATATTTTATGTTACAATAACTCAGAAATGTAGGAACCTTAACTTTATCTGGAAATACAACTCTCTGGATTCAAGTAAAATAGTGAAAGCCTCATCAGTTTGGTTTTGTTTCTTTTTGAATGGGATTGGAGGATGGACTCTAACCCTCTGCTATCTAATACCCCAGCACATGAGCAGTCTCAGTTGGTGAGAATGCTTGGGAAGTAAAATCCCTCTCAGAAAAGCATCTCTGTTTGAGAAATCAATTTAGCCCATATGTAATGCTAATTGTTATGAGTCAGGGCTCAGTGTAGAAAAAGGTAGCTGAATCAATCCTGAAAGCAGAAAAGTGTTGTGATGTTCCAAGAATGAAGTGGTACCACTATTGAAAGCAATGGTATTTTTGCATAGCTTAAAAAAGACATTTTTTTGACAGATTTTAGGAGGTATACATAGTAACGAAAAGGAAAGCAGAAGAACTATCGTATATTAATATAATAACCTTAGCAAATTAATTTGTTAGTGCTAACAATACGAACTTGGAGAGGGGGTTAGGCAAACATATTAGAAAAAGTCTGACTCTTTACAAATATCAAAAAATATTATCTGCTGAAAAAAAATGAAGTGATTTTACAATCCCACCTTCAGTGGCCTGATGCCTGCCCTTCTTGATGCCCAAGTGTGACCAAGCTGTGCTCATGTGGAGCCCTGAGCCCCCCTGAGCCCCTGGCAGCCGTGGGGAGGTGGGCTCACACTTGCAGTCAGTGCCCATTCTGAGGGTGGAGTCAAAGCATTTCCACAAACTTGAATATAAGAAGTTCCACCTAAACATGAG